>QANZ01012210.1:375206-427561 GCA_003254925.1 Chamaecrista fasciculata
CTCTGTTTTGACACCATGGTCACAAGTACAAGTTGATTGTAGATGGGTTTTCTTTGTAATGGATTAATATTTATAAAATTGCTCTGTTTTGCATAAAAAAGTCTTGTTTGCTGGTTAATTAGTTGTAAATTCCCTCTCCATTTGACATCCCACCCTATAGCATTAGCTTTCACTTCTCTAGTTAATTATATTTTGTGATCATAGGGAAGTTTTTGTGAGCTTTTAATGATACTGAAGTTAGATCAATAGTTTTGTGTTTGTTGATTCATAGTGTGCATTTGGTTGAATTTTAGTTTACAAACGAACAAGAGAGAAAAAGTCATCATAATTTTTGTTTACAACTACTTGTGCAATTGTTTATGCTACTCACTTTTATATATTGGGAATTTGTGGAGGTTTTCAAAGTAGAAAACAGGACAAGAAAAGTTTTCTGTTTGTTCATTCAACTTTCACTCTCAATTCCCCTGTATATAATATATAATCCATTTTAGTCCTTTACTCAGCAAAGATATATTATTAAGAAACATAAGTTAAAGAGTCTCTCTTTGCCCATCTACATATATATACTATTTTTCTAATTATTTCAGCTAGAATGCCTAAATTTAAGCGAAAGAGTGAGACTCCGACTTCTACACACTATCAATTTCAATTGCAAACCAAAATTTTGCATTCATAACCAGCTATTGCCGATTCCTATACCCTAGTTCATGGGCACGATGGGCGAAAGTTCTTCGGCTCCGACAATGTCCAAGCCGGTCGTCGTGAGGGTCAAGCGAAAACCCTTTCAGTCTCCAGTTGATGCTTTCTGTAAGTCACTTTCTCTCCAGACTCTACTATTACTTTGTTCAATTTCGGATGGTACCCTTCTACCATTTGCAGAATTTAGTCTGTTTGGGCTCGGCAAAAAATGTGTCAACCAATGAAATATATATTTTTTTAATTGTTTACAAATTGGCCTCCTTGCTGGTTTCAGATATGAGTATATGACAATGGAATGTGGTTTTGACATTACATTGTAGGGCTGGAAATTAATGAAAGGCCATCAAAGCGCCCGTTGTTGGATTTTGGGAATCTGTCTATTTCGGAGAGTACCTCTCAGAAAGGTATGTTACTTTCTTCCAACTTCAAATCAGTTTGGTATGTCTGTGCAGAGTGTGTATGTTAACTTATGGTTGTAATCAACTACTAATTTATACTTCAACTCTCTGTGCACAGTTAACTGGAGATAATACATTTTCTCTATGATATAGAGACTAATTATAACTATGTAGTTCAAAGTTGTACAAAACAAAACCTTGAACTTTTATAGAAGGTAAAATGTTAAGAGGACGCGTTCCTCATGTAATAGATAGACACGTGGGAAGAGGCAAAATTCAGAATTTTCTTGAATACAATGTATATGAAGTTTAAAACCTTTAAAGAGACCCTTATAAATGGTAGACACCACTTGTTTTTTTTAATCAGTCTCCTTGTTATTGCTTCATTGATTTTGCTTAATGTGTGTTAGGCTCTTTATCAGTTTGGCTACATTGTAAAGAGATGGAAATTACTGGAATGCTTTGTTGATAAAGTTGCGTTTGTCTGAATGAATGCTTGCCTCCTGATATCTTATTTTGTTTTGCATAAGAGGAGTTAAATACCAAGAAGGTTTTTGTACAGCATGTAGAGACAATAAACAGCTCTGAGATCACCTTTGATGTCGTGCAATCATTCGTGGTCAGTATGGAATTCTAGATAATGGTTACTTCTCCTATTTATGATGTTTTATTGTGATGTGCGTACTTTAGGATTAATATTTTTCTCCTGTATGATATTTTTATCCAATATGTGACCTTTTGTTTTTGCTTTTTGCGTTTTGATTTTTGTCATTTGCTTATTTTTTTTCATCACATCATGTTGTGAACTTGTTACATTAATGTCTTATTAAGTATCTGTTTCTCTAGGAAACTGGTTCTAGTTATGCATCCGAATGTAAATCTAAAATTGTGGAAAGGAAACACTTAATCAAGAAGGAGAATGTAAGTCCTCTCTTCCTTTTCTCTCCTTTTCTCACGTGCAGACATCTTTCCTAGACCCCACTCCCCCCAAAGAATCAACTTTTGCAAACTATGCGTCAAATTGCTACTTATATGGTCTTCAATTTTTCTTTCCCATTTATTATCCACAGAAACAAGACCAGCTGTTGCTTAAATCTAAACAAAAGCAAGAGGTTTGTTACCCGACTTCTACTACTCATTCAATTATTCATGTTAAATAGTTGCCCACCTGCCTATTTTGCTTGTCAGCATTCTCATTTAAGTTTTTTGCATTTTGTTCATAATGAATTCTGCAAACTGATGCTTATGGGTTAAGGCAATAGGCTTTGGCTAGCTTATTTGGTGATTATATCCATATTATTACATACATGATGAAATACTTTCTATTTGGAATTCCCTTTGGGAAAACTTTATGTTGCTTTTATTCGTTCTCCAGGCTTTAGCAAAAAATGCTCGTTTTGAACAAATATGGAAGAGCAGGAAGGGTAACGTCGAGGCAGTGCATGATAAAGCATTACAAGAAATATGTAATTTCTATGATATTGTTCGTGTTGATAATGAAGAGAAATCTAAGGAGGCGCAGGAGGAGTAAGTTTTTCCCATCAAGGCATCAATTTATTTTCTCATTTGGATAGTTACTGTAAGAAACAAAATTTTACTGTGCTAATGCAGAGATATCTCCTTGGAGGATCAAAGACTTTTGCGTAGTTACCTCCCTTTATTAAGAGAGTTTATTCCTAATGCTGCTGCAGATATTGAATCCGATATGCTTGCTCATTCCAAACAAGGTTGTTGTTGGCTGCAAGCTACTCTTAAATTGTTACCAACCTTTTTGCATTAAGTCTAAGTTGCTCTGATTTTATATTAGAAAAAAAAAGGAGTTTAGTGGAGATGTGGCTACTTGAACAGAACAATCTTGTTTATTTTGAATGGAGAAGAATTAGATTCTAATACCATTTCATCAACATTGGTAATGCCTTTAATTAATACTTTGAACAAATTATTGGGGTTGCTGACCATTTTTTTTTTAAATTGTTTTGATTGGTTTGTGAATTGTGATGCACATCCCTTTATAAAATGTGCAGAGGATTATGTGTATGACATTTACACTGTGAACAGTGAGACAGACATAAATGTTGAAGATTCGACATGTTCTTATCCATTGTAAGTATTCCGTGTCTATGAATGTTCAATCAAATATATTATGTTTTTGTTCATGACACTGTTGTGTTGTTTTGGACCAGAGTTCAAGTTGATGATGAGGATTATTATGATGGGTCAGAAGAATCAGATAATGAAAGTGATGACTCAAATGGTACTTGCTAGTCTCTATGCTCTTCAATCATTAGTTCATCACCATGACTTATCACTCTAAGTTGAAACTGTATTCTTATTTGGTGATTGTAGCTGAAAACAATCCATTGAATGATTATCCGGATGAGATATCTGAAGAGGAAGACGAAGAAGATGAAGAAGCCTCTAATAGTGAATCAGAAGAGTGTGAAGGCAGTAACTCCAGTAATGAACCATCGGACGAGGATCGTTGTTATGGGTTTTCTAGAGATGATGATGCTCATGATCCATTATATGATGAGGACTTTGATGATGATTATGCTGAAGGTGACCACAATGTCGATGGTGTCCATGACAATGAAAATTGGAGGTGGTCTTATCGATGAATGTGGCTTTATTTTTACTTTCTATTTGTGAAAATGTATGGTGTGCTTATGTGGCGGGACCATGCACTCATTGATGCTTTTGTTTTTGGTTTTTCCATAGTTAAACTTGCCATGTCCAATTTTTGTAGTTATTAAAACTTGCGATGTATTTATCGACCAAAAAAAAGCCTTATGTGCAATTTCTCTTAGTCGCTCAGTTTATTTGCATTTCATTTTTTAGACTCGTTTCATCTTGAAGTGTTATTGTTCAATGCAAAACATATCCATATAAAATTAAAATGTATTTTTAAAACTAGTAGATGATCGTTTTTCAAGTATGAAAAATCTTAGGATTAATTGTCTTTCTCCTTGCTTGGTCATAGCATATATAATTTTTTATTTATTTTATCTTACCATTAAAAAAATATTAAAGTAACATTTTCAATCATTATAAATTTTTGTAAAAATAAAACGTATTTAATAAGCTTTTATAGCAATATTATTTATTTTGTATTGAAAATAACATAATTTATATTTTTGAACATATTTGATATTATTGTATGGAGTACAAGGTACCTATTTATTATTCTAATAAATTATTTGTTTAGTAAAAAATGTATTTTATATTACGAATAATCTCCTAGACCTCCTAAATAAGGATTTGGGCCGCATTGAGGCCCAATATATCTCCAAACAAATATCAACTATCTTCGTCGGCCACTCGCGTAAAAAACAACGATCAGATTGGAACAAAGGGTTTTTGTAGGGTAGTACCTTTCGGTTTTGCTAAATACAAAACAACAATAACGATATCTAGGGTTACGTTTCTGCCTTCACCAAAAGCTTTCTCTTCTCCTTCTCTTTACTCTCCATTTGCGTCCACCGCTTATTCGGAATCCATGGATTCACCTGTTAACGACCCTGCCGGTGACGGAGAAACCAACGATGTTAGGTCTTTTTCCCACAGAGAAGAAGAAGACGAGGATAAGTCTCAACCTCTTACCGGCGATGGAGCCAGTCCCGGGTAACTTTCCACGTTCTGTCACTTTTTTGTTTGAATTTTCCCAATCTTTCGATCTGTTTATGTTTTTGAGAAAGCTTGAAACTAGAACCTGAGGATACATACTCAGCTGGTTGCAAACAATTCTTTTGACTTCCGTAGGAACATACTTAATATTGCGTCGAAGAAAAACTTTTCTTTTTTGTTTGAGGATGATTTCTTTATTTTCATTGTCTACTAGAATTTCCTTGCTGTTGTAGCTTCTTTCGTATAGTGTTGTTGTGAATTTCTTAGAATTGATTCTAATTACACTCAAACCCTAATTGCAGAAAGATTTTTATAGGTGGTTTAGCGAGAGAAACGACAATTGGTTAGTTCTTATCGGGTGCCAATTCCTATTTTGTTGTGGAAGATAGTGTTTCTGTGTTAGTTACTTAACCTTGGGTCTTGGGTTTTTGTTTGGTCGTGCAGCCCAATTTGTCAAGCACTTTGGTAAATATGGTGAGATTACGGACTCTGTAATAATGAAGGACCGGAAGACTGGGCAACCTCGTGGATTCGGTTTTATAACCTATGCAGATCCTTCTGTGGTTGATAAAGTTATCGAGGATACTCATGTTATTAATGGAAAACAAGTAAGAATTGTATTTAATGTAGTACCTAAGGGTGTGATTTTTCTCTTAAAATTTGAAGTCGGATATTTTTTTGTATCTAATCTCATGGTTTTGGGATGATATAGGTGGAAATTAAGCGTACAATACCAAGGGGAGCTGTTGGCTCTAAAGATTTCAGGACAAAGAAAATTTTTGTGGGTGGAATTCCCTCTACTGTGACTGAAGGTAGGTTGTCTCTAAATAGTTGACTAGTTTGTTTCTACTGGACTATTTGGCATAGGCTCAACCGCTCTAGCAATAGATGTGACAGTGAGTAGAGATATACTTTTGAAAATTATTGAAAGGGAAGGGAAAGGATGTGGAAAGAGCCCTCCGATTTTCCAGCTCTTGTTGTGAGCATTGGAATGCATGCATCCCATCCAAGGCCTATAGATGCCCTCTTCTTCCCATCCAAGGGGAAGGTCAACTATTTGCTTGACCAATCCAGAGTAGAAACCTTATATTATACATTAGCATCATTATTTTGTGAAATTATTAATAGAGAGAAAATAAGATGTGTGAAATATGGCCTGCATGTTTTAAAACATTTTCCATTAGTATCCTTGTGACTTGTATCAAATGTTTGAATTTTATTTATTCATTTCATAAAGTGCTTTCTATGTAATGTATAAATTTGGGTTTTAAACCGTATCTGCTCCTTTCTTGTCGAATCCATGTTTCATGTTATACGATTGTACATCTTGAAAGTTATGCCTTTTAGCGGTTGAATTATTTGTTAGTGTCTCTTGTGACTTGATTCTTGACTTCGAACTGGAAAACATGTCTACCAATTTATGATATTTTGAATAACAACTATGCTAAAAATTGATCATCAGCATCGAGAAAAACTTTTAACCATAAAATAGCTGTTACAAATGGCCTATTGCTTTGGTTGGCCATGATTTTTAATGATTGAAATACTTATGAAATAACTGTTTGTGCAGATGAGTTTAGAGACTTTTTTGTAAACTATGGAGAGGTCAAGGATCACCAAATAATGAGGGACCATTCAACCAATCGTTCTCGTGGCTTTGGGTTTATCACCTTTGACTCTGAGGACTCTGTTGAAGAACTCCTATCAAAGGGGAACAAGATTGAGTTTGCTGGCGCTCAGGTAAGGAAGTTTTAGTCCCGAAATAAACTATCATATTGTATTAGGTAGTTTGTCTCTAACATATATCTCGGGGGATAAATGGGGCTTGACTTCTAGAGTTGGTTCCTGAATATCTTCTGGCTGATAGCCTCAATATGATGTGGAGTTGTACTCCTGAAACCACTTACAGGCTGCTTATATATTTATATTTATATAGATAACTAGATGTCCCTGATTTTGGTGATTTTTCATGTGAAATAAATTCACCAGTGAGTTTTGTTAGAATCATGCTCATATTGTTGGCTTACACAATATCTGAAAAAACGTCTTTCAAAAAAAAAATCCTTGTTTGGCAGTGTTTACATTAGCTCGCCAATTAGCTAATCTTCACAAGTAATTTCATCGAGTAAATGGGCATCAATATTGATGTAGGTCAGTAAGGGTATAGTCCTTAGTTCAGGCATAAAATAGACTATATAGTTATGTAAATTGATACGTATCCTACTATTTTAGTGGCAGTGGTATTGTTGGCTTGTTGCTTGAGTGGATTTTCCCGTGTGCCAAAAATATAGTTTTCATTAATTTTTGGCTTGACCCATTGGGCATAATCTATCAATGTTAATAGTGGTCTAACCCATTTAAGTATGCAGAAAATGCAATTCTTGGAACGAGATACCTTTGTTTTGATGTTTGAATAAAGAAACTTTTTAAATGATTTCATCCATTTACCTTTTCCATTCAATTCGATTTTACTAATTATGGATTGTGGTTTATGGTTATTTTACTTTTGTAGGTGGAAATCAAGAAAGCTGAGCCAAAGAAGCCAAACCCCCCACCACCACCATCCAAGCGCTATAATAATGATTCAAGATCTTCATTTGCTAGTGGGTATGGGGATGCTTATGATGGATTTGGTGGCGGCTTTGGTGCTGGGGGATATAGGTCTGGTGGGGTCTATGGTGGTAGGGGTGGCGCTTATGGTGGCTATGGAAGTGAATTTGGTGGGTATGGTGGGTATGCCGGTGCCATGGGTCCTTATAGAGGAGACCCTACCCTTGGCTACTCTGGTCGTTATGGAGGTGGGTTTAGCAGAGGTTACGATCTTGGAGGATATGGTGGACCTAGTGAGAGTTATGGAGGATACAGTGGTGTTGGTTCTTCTGGTGGTCCCTATGGAAGTGGGTATGATGCTAGCCTAGGTGGTGGATATGGTGGTGGTGGTGGTGGCGGCAGTGCCGGGGGTGCCGGAGGTTCGTTCTATGGGAGTAGAGGTGGATATGGTGGCGCAGGGACTGGTCGATATCATCCGTATGGAAGGTAGAAGCTTGTCATGCAAGGATTTAGTCTAGGACTAATGTCATATGTTTAGCAGCCAAAAAGTATGTAGCTTGATGTGTTTGGTGCTTTGGTTTCAAAAATTATATATTCTCAAGTTCCAAAAAAAAAAGCCCACGCTATTTTATTTGAAACAACCATTATTAGTACTTTATGTTCTGTGGCAGAATTACATGGCCAAACAATTTTTTGTTCTCTTCCTCTCAGCCAAGTGGTTGTTACATCATAATTCACCATAATCATTTGTTGTACGTTTGTAAACCACTTTCCTTTACATTGACTATACTAACAATCGAGATCTTCAAAGGTTCTTATTCTCTTTCCTCTTTAGTCTTTGAATGATTAGCTTGTATTTGTTTCTTATAAGTCGTTAGTTTTTCTGACATCTATCTCACCTTAGGAGGTTATAGGATAGTCAAAATGGCACGTTAATACTGTCAAGATCATATGAAATAGGGAAGGCAATTTTAATATATTTTTTTTTGTCTACAAGCTATTCTATTGTGGCAAATAACTTCAATGGTTTTATCACTTTATGGTTGTGCAAATTTAATGGTCTTAATCGTCACAATAAAACGTTAAAATTGTTTTCCAATACTCGTATTTTCAATGGAAATTTTCCGCAACACTCTTAAAGTGCCAAGTTCTAATGTCAGGAGAAGCATTACAATTGAAAAGCAGCGTAATTTGAAAGAATCATGGTTTTTCTTTTGATTTTCAGTTGGAAATGCTTGCTCTTTTGAAAGGACTTGTTTCTTTATTCTCGCCTACGAATCATATCTAATTTATTGTCATATACTTTACAAATAAAAAAAATTATTATGATAAATTATAATACGAATATCCATGTCTATATCATCATAATATAAATTTAGAATGTTTTAATTCTCTTTGAAATGTGTATATATGTTTGAATAATGTTTTACTCCCTCCGTTCACAAAATTGTTGTTTCAAAAATATGTTGTTTTAATAATGAAAAAGCATTAATTGTTTTTTTACAATTCTATTTCTATTTATTCTCTCTTAATAGTAATAAGTATCACTTGAAAATAAAAAATAATAAATACGAGTAACGTAATTTTTTATTTTATATTTTTTTTCTTTCTCTTGAGGGATTGATTTGAGACTTAAAATGTTGAAACTTGAAAGTTCAACGTTTTTAAATTGTGAATATAATTTACGTTAAAATATGCATAAAAAAGATTTTCTCAAGACAGAAATATATTTTTTATAAGTATTTTAAATAGAAAAATAGTCAAAATAAAAGGCCAAAGTCCTATTTTGATCCCTCAATTATGCTTAATGTTCCAAATTGGTCCCTCAGTTATTTTTCGTTCCATATTGGTCCCTCAATTTTTCAAAACTTGACACAGTTGGCTTCTCAAACGTTTTTCATCCATTTGACCGTTAAAAAAAAGACAAAATTGATTTTTAACTCCTAAAAGTTTTAATTTTTGCATTAAAGACTAATAACTTATTCATGGGCCTTAATGAAATAATACAAAAGTTTGCATGAAAGTTAAAAAAAAAAAAAAAAATCAAACGCAAGGCGTATTTGGTGAATGCGTGTTGCGCTGAGGAGCGATTAAACCAAATACGCCTTGCGTTTGATTTTTTTTTTTAACTTTCATGCAAAAATTTTGTATTATTTCATTAAGGCCCATGAATAAGTTATTAGTCTTTAATGCGGTTAAACGGATGGAAAACGTTTGAGGGACTAACTGTGTCAAGTTTTGGAAAACGGAGGGACCAATATAAAACGAAAAATAACTGAGGGACCAATTTGAAACATTGAACATAACTGAGAGACAAAAATAGGACTTTGGCCCAAAATAAAGCGTCCTCCTAAACTGGTGCTCATTTTTACTTTTTTTTTTTTCCCCTAATTCTTGTATCTCACTTCCACCATACAAAAATCTAAAATTTTTCTGGCCTTGCCTTCGTGTAAGGGGGGAAATTGTAGCTAGAGCTACACGGAAACAAGCTGAATTCACGATTTTGTTTTCTGGTGTCGCGGAAGCGACAGAAATCATCAAATTGAAGACCTAAAACAGTTTGAAGGTGGAATATGGCAATGGCGTCGTCGACCATTGGTTTAGGTCCATACCAAAAGGTGCATATATTTTTAACTTTTAATCTCCACGAAGCTTTCATTTGGCTACAAATTTTCCCAATTTTCTATCTCTAATTTCTTCTTCAAATTGGCAGACGAGGTCGTTTGAGGTTTACAGTAGGAAGAGAGACAGAGATAGAGACAGAGAAAGGGCTAACAATTACCCATACAAAGTAATCGAGATTACTCCTCCACCCAAGAGTCTCGGCGTTCGTTGCTTTCCCCCTGTAAGTAGTAACCAACACTTGTTCTCTTACTACAAATTCACACTTGTTTCTGCTTTAATCTGACAAGTAATAGTTTGGAATCGCTGGGTATGAATTACTTCCTTAGACACAATGGGTAGTTCCATTAGGTTTAGTTCATAATTAAGAGTTTTTTTTTTAATGTTGGTTACTTCTATGGTGCCTAGTACATACATAGGATTGGGGGATTGAACTCTAACTAACTGGGAATAGTACTAAAAGAAAGTTCCAGAATTCCTTTACTGAATAGAGCACACAAATTGACATTTTAATTTTTGGGGACTTATATTACCGCAACAGTTCAAAATAAAGATTCTATAAGCTTCTTGTCGACTTTCAATTAATCTAGGATAGACCATGGTATAATTTCTGTGGTCTTCTTCTTGACTTGGAGAAGCCAATTTAATAGTTGGGTCGGCTTAATAGACTATGTTAGGTGTTTGTAACTCTATTTTTGGATTGGAATTTTTTTTTTTCGCGAACAAATTGGATTGGAAAGTTAGGCATCAATATCTGAAGGCTTTTTATGCTTAATGCACTATACTAAGGGAAATTGAAACTTAAGAAGACATTCCGTGATGGCCTTATGCTCGACATCTGTTAATAAAAATCTTTGAATTGGCTTGACTTCTGCTAAGTGCATTACTTCATTTAAAACGCCAACAACTTACCTAGATCAACCAACCTACTAATATGTAAAGATCAATGCTTTCCATCAAAAAACTAATAGTAGCTTTCGTTCAAAAATAATACCTTTGGCTCAATAAACCTAAAGGTTTTATTGGTAAAGCCCAATTCAAGTCTAGATACATTGCTACTTCAACATCTTTACTTCCAGCATCGCATCTTCAATCTGAAGAAGCACACCCTTATAGATGAATCAATATAACAAATGATGCTAATTGGGTGAGGTGTTTACTTTGGCACCAAGTTTTTTCTTACCTTGCTTCATCTGCTGTGTCGTAAGCACTCTGGCTCTATGATAAGTCTCCCAATACTTTTTCATCCTTTGATACAAATGAGCAGCTAACAAGGACAACCATAAGAAAATGAGAATGTATAGTAGGTTACCATTCTTTCTGTAAGTTTCTTGGTGTACTAACAGTCCGAAATATATTGTTGAATGAGTACTTACCTCATACTTTTACATATATAAGGAATCACATGCATCAGAACAGACGGTATAAGCAGAACTACTAAATTTAAAAAGTTCTTGAAAAAACTGTAGAGGAGTTTACAACAGAAGTATGCAGATTTGCATTTTTTTTATACATTAATGGGAAAAACCTCTTAATGTACCATTTTTTTTAAAAAAAAAAGTAAATGTAAAATGAAAACCTATGTGATTTTCTCTCAACTATATGTGAACGAGGCATGTAAGCAGTTTAATGATGTCATCATTTAGGTTTAGCTATCGAGACTCTGCCATGTGAGTCCTCCTGTTTGTTGGGTGCTGTAGTATCATCTCTAAAGATTCCTGTTCTAAGTTGTGACTGTTTCAATATGGGTAAGTTGTTTGTATGATTTGAACGGAGGCAAAGATCAATTTGTCATGGAAATAACTCATTGAAGAGAGAGAACCACAAATATATTGGTTCCTGTGGTAAGCCCTTGCCCTGCTTATTTAGGAAAACTGCAGACTTTTTCACTTGCTCTCCTAAAATAGATCATTTCACATCAAAAGAATGAAGGTAGGTATTATAGGTCTCAAGCAGATGTCCTACCAATAGAACTTATGGATGGGAGGAACTACCACTCCTAAGAGGTAGATGAGCATATAATTGAAGACAATGCACGTGTTGAAGCTCACAATACATAAAAGCAGAAAAAAGAACAAAATTCTGGTATATTTTAATTAAAAATGGTTTGAGTGATATGGCTGTGATTGATTCTTTTGGATATTGTTGTTTCCATTTCTCTATGGCAAACGTTATAGGGGAATGGCAAGTGGGCCTATGCTAGGTGAGGATTAGAAGCAAGCTATGTGGTTTAGTAGCTGTTGATGTGTTTGCCTTGAAGTTTCAGAAAACAGAAAAAGTAGTGGTCGATTCTTCAGTTGAACTTTTTCTGACTTTAAAAATTGACAAAAAGACCCTTAAACTTTAAATTTTGTGGAAATGACCATTTTGTTAAAATTTAGATTGATTTTTTTTTTTCAACTATTAATTATAACAATTGTTAATTTTTAGTTTGGGCTTTATAAAATGGAACAATAATTATAAAATTACAAAGTTTCTTGATTTTTTTGAATAAAAATCTTAACAGGAAGAGTTATTTACACAAAATCAAAAGTTCAAAGGGTTTTTTGCAAAGTGGCTAAACTTCGGGGGAGTTTTCTGTATTTTAGACATTATTAAAATATAATTGATCACCTGTCATGTTGTCCATACAGTATACACCATATCAGTATCACTCTGCTGATTCAATTATGCAAACGGGTGTTCCAACATGTGAGGATGGAAACGAAAACATGCAACCTTTTTCATTTGGACAACCTGCATATAATGCATAATCTTATTTATTTATTTACTTTCCCCCTCTCCTAAAGCAGAACTTGCAGTGTGGAGAAAGTGTAACAATAGAAGGGCAAGCTTATACTATTTCAGCTGTAACACACAGATACCAGCTTCGGAAGGGAAAATACGAACCCAGTGAGAAGAGACTTGATGTTCTGTCCACAGGGAGATACATATTGAATTTATATTTAGAAAATTTATTAGAACAATCTTGATGATAAGTACACCTAATCTAGTTCTGTTTGATCACAACATGTAGCATTCTGTCTTCATCAAATGAAAAAAGAAAAAAACTATTGCTGTATTTTAAACCTTGTTGATCTTACCCTGTTCAGTTATCTTATTGTCTTGTATACCCATATGACTGAATCAACTCCTCATATCTTGGTAACTTCAGAACTCATTTGTTTCCACACATTCACGTGTGGGTTTTTCTTGGTGTAGTACTTTACAACCCAAAGCCTGCACTTTGAGGGGTTTTCTTTTGATTCAAAGATGAGGGCTAGCCCCACGTGCAACACTGGTAAGGATGGCAGTGTCCTTTTAAACGTAGGACCCTTAGGGGTCCCTCCCTAGAATTGGTATTGAGCATAATGGCACAACATTTTCATGGACTTAATGAGCTATGTGCAGCTGTGGTGCCTATTCTTGTCGGATACATTGCCAATAATTAACATTAGAGGTTCAGTCTCTATGGGGCTAGATGCCTAAACATACATACCAATTCCGGATAGATAAGAATAAGATTGCACAAGTGACATAGTTGTAACTAGATATATGTCCTCCTCTTTAACTTGTCACTGTAAAACTTTTATAATAGAAGTATAATCCTTTACTACCTGCTTTATTTAAGTCGAGTCTAGTTCTCAGTTCTCACCACATTGCTATCAAAAAACTTTTTTTCTTTTATGACAGAAGAAGCTCTTGTATCGTTTGTCTGGTCATGTTTTTTTCTTACTCATTTGGTATGTGAAGTTGTTTAATTAATCTTGATTCATCTTATGTTGTATATTTGGCTATAATAAGAAAGTCTCTCAACCAAAATAATTATATTCACAAGATCTAGAACTTAAAGATTTTATTTAATATCTCACTTGGACCAAATAGGTATTGGGGCTTATGAAAGTTAGTAATTCTGGATATAATCTAGATTGTGCACATGATCCTAGATGAATAATAGGATGAGAGGTAAGAAGAGAATGAATGAATGAATGAATAGGGTTTGGGATTGGGAAGGATGGAAAGCTATATGTTTAGATGAAAATGATTGTTGAAACATGTTTAGATGATTAGTGACATTAAACTGGTCCCACGATTTGCACGTTGTCTGCGGACCCACCTCACAATTATCATCATTTCTAATTAACAACTCCTCCTTCATTCACTCATGTCAATTCTCCTTGAAAAAAAAAAACTACGTATGTAATTATAAGTCTTGAATGTGCATAATTTATTTCTTGACAAATGCACTGGCCTTTTTTTTTCAATTAATTTAAAATAATAATATTTTATAGTTTAAAGTTTAAACAAAAAAAATCAAATTAGCTTCATATTATTTTGGAGCTGTCAAAATGAGTCAGTCTAACTCACTCGAATTGGCTCATTACGAGCCACAGCTCACGCGAGCCCAGTTTTGCCAACATGGTGAGTTGGGTTAGCCCACTTAATTCACTCGTCATTAATTTTTTTTTTCTTATTTTTCCTATTTTTTAAAATTAAAAAAATATTAAATTTCTTAATAAAATTTATGAAAATTAAGACAAATTATAGCAATATCATAACCATTCAAAACTAACCATAAAAAAAAACTAACCATTAATCACTACATCTAAAATTATATATATATATATATATATTAAATAAGGTGGGTTGGCTCATCAACTCGACAACTCACTCAAATTAGCTCACCACGCGAGTTAAGTAAGTCAACCCACACGAGTTATGATTTTTTACGAGTTAAACGAGTCAACCCACCGAATTTGGCTCGTTTTGACAGCTTAAATTAATCTTCCTCATACATATTTTGTATTTATATTTTAAAATATTATTTGACTTCAGTTAATTTTAATATGGATAATGTATTGACAAAATAATTATGTGAATCTTAGATTAGATAAAGTTATGAATTATATTTAAATACTAGATTTTATGTTTATGTAACTTTTTACAGAGAAATATTATATATGTACGTAGATATAGAATGGAGGCATGAAATGGGAAAGCATGTAAGTGGTCGCAATCATGAAGACTACTCAACTAAAATGTAACCTCTGCCTTTTGGTCATACATATATATTTTTTTGTTCTCCCATGCCACTTCACCTTCCCACTTACTTCCTTTTTTTTTCCCTTTTTTCTTTTTACTCTACTCAAATTTATTCTCCACAAGTTTTAAAATTTACGAATTCATTTTTAAGAAGTTAAATAGTTACAAATATTCTTTATTTATCTACGTTATTATTTATTAATTGAAGTATAAGATTAGGTAAAATAGTATAAAAATCATTTGTCCTAACTTAAAGGTATCATTGTATCAACTATCTAGAGTTTATTATACTCAACAAAACGATGAAGGCAACAAATTATTCTTAGTCTTCTAACTTCATATTAAATTTTAATTTCGTCTACAAAGTTTATTTATTATCAATTTTGTCCCCAAATTTTTATATAATAGTTAATTTTATCTTTCGTTCTAACTTCACTTAATGAATTGATGATAAATTTTAGGCAATTTTTAATTTGATTTATGATTTATTTATGAAATAAATATAAAAGATAAAATTGACTATAAATATAAAATTTTGGAGATATAATTTACTGTAAACAAATTTTTGTGAAAAATTTAGAAAAGAAAGTCTTTTGTGCCAAACTTTGAATTAGCAAGCTATAAATCAGTAGTTGGAAGGCAATATATTGCAACAAATTAAGTGTCTTTGTAAATCTCTAATATAAGCTAATAACATTGTTGAATAACTAAATAAAAAGAAAAAAAAAAATGGGTTTAATGCAGACACATAGCGTTTGGTCCATGTAAAACGAATATATATTATTTTTTTTAAGAAAAAAAGAGAAGATGAATCTTAGAAATTGATGTTTGGCGTGGCAAAATCCGACCTGTATACTTAGAATCTAATGAATTGGAATTAAAAAAAAATGGCGTATGATTAATTAGATAAGATTGATGTAAGTAGAAGAATATAACAATGCGCCGGAAGTGACAGCTCAGCTTCACGTGCCAGCATGTGACTCCTTCCTTATTCCCGCTTTTCTACTTAATACGCGCGGTTACTTAACGGCCATGTGATTTTTTTTCAATAACGCCACTTTTCTGTTGCAATTTCTTCTTCTTCTTTTTTTTTTTCTAAAAATTAAATTGTATTTCTTAATTCACAATTCGAAAATTATTTAAGAATTAATAATTATTTGGTGCAGTGATAAGAAATATAAAAATTAATTAATTAAGCAAATTGCACCATAGATGAGAAGGTAAACATTGATGAGAGAACTTTGGTCTAATTAGTTGCTCTGTTTCTTGTTTCTATTTTCACTGAAAACGTATTTTCTATAGTTTTTTTGAATATGTTTTCCGGAAACATTTCTTGAAACAACTGAAAACAAAAAACGTCAAAAAGATGTTTCAGTATTTCCAAAAAAAACTTATGATATTTTGCAACATTACACAAAAGTAAACTATTTAATCATGTTAATATCATCCTTTAGTTATAATCAAACTTAAAAACATATAAAAATTAACGTTATTCAAGTTAACATAATTTAAATATAAATGAAAATAATTTTTTGACTTTATAAAACAAACATGTTTCTTAAATATTGAAAATTTAGAAATAAAAATAGAATTTCAGAAATGAAAACAGGAAACATTTTCTTAAAATAATCAGACCTAATTTTTCACTTTTGGTCTAATTGTGATTAATTTCTATTTAAATAATTACATAGATAGACAGAGAATACTTAATTTTAATAAAAAAAATATTTAAATAAATTAATAATTTATTTTTTAATGATATAATTATAATTAATTTGATTATTTTATTAAAGATATCATAAATGATAAATGTGATGTACTTTTAAGTTTTATTAAAATCATAACAATTAGTTGAGGTTTGTTTTTAAAAAAATAATATTTGTTAGTAAATTTAAATTTATATATTTAATAAAAGATTACATCTTTCAAAAATTAAATTTTAATTAATACTTTGCTCTAATTATGTCTTTAACATGAAATCATGGAAATGAATTTTTCATTACCAAAACATTTTTTATATTCATATTATCTTATTAAGTTTGAAATATCATTTAAATAATTAAGTTATTTATTGATTTTATTAAATTTTAAGCACCAAAATTTACTTACAATCAATTTTATATTCTGGTTGATTTTATTTTTTATCTTAATTTTAAGCCCCCAAAAAACTAAAACCCTCAGCAGAGCTCATAACATCACTAAACAAAATTAACTCCACACTCTTTGGAGGTCTAGACCAACAAACAAAGTCTGAGATCAACTTCAGGCTAAGACCCATAACACAATTAACTAAATGGTTACCTTCACGAAAGGTATGAGAAACTTTTACCATCCAATCCTTTTGCACCCACGAGAGGATCATTCTGAGGATACCTCCGCTATGTCTCACATTAAGGTTACTTTATTATTGTTGATTAGATTTACAACACCGAGGGAATCCGACTCAACCTCCAAAAGTCTAAAACCCAAGTTCCAAACCAATCTCAAACCTTCATAAATATCTTAAAGTTTACCTTCCAACACATTACAATTATCTAGATTTCTCGCAAAACCTCTCATCCAATGTATTAACAACAAAATTCACGTGATATTCAATTTGAATCAAGATTTTTTTTTACAATAATTTCATATTACATGTTATAAATGACATAAAAATTACTGTTAATTTAATAGATGAAGTTAGATAAAATAAAATAAACTAAAATATAAATTTTTAACATGACGAAATTGATAATAAATAAAATTTGAGATGAAATTGATAAATAATATAAAATTTGTAGATGACTGGTTTTTCTTTTATAATATTGGTTGCTAACTTAGCTAATTAATTAATAAATTATTAGAAAAGAATAAAAATATGAGTGCATGAATTTTGGTCTCTGTAGCCCATCAAAATACGAAGCGCAACCCAACGTGTTAGGTATTTGACCCTTTTATCCAATTAAATCCCTTGGTATTTTGGTTACATGCTTATATCATTGCCGATTTGCCGGTGTTGTTATTTCTCAACTATTTTATTTATTTAACCATTTTTTATCGCTCACAAATTAAGGTCTATAATTCATAAATTCAGGGTTTTAAAAATAAGAATTTAAGATGAAACTGTTTTTTTTTTTATTTTTTTTTTATTTTTTGGGATAAGAATAAAATGGTATGAGTTGGAAGAAAGGGAGAAGTTATTTGAGCACCCTAAGATTTTGATGTATATAGTACTAAGAGTAGACAACAAAAAGGCAATCATTTTAGCTTTTTCGTTGTCGTTTTCATTATGTTTCTTCCTTTTATTTATCTACTTTTTTTTATGAGTTGGAATAATTTGATGAATAATCCCAATAACTTTAATACAGCTTTTCTACAATCAAAGTAAACTATATGAATGCGAACTAGGAGTAGAACTGAAAAAAAAAACTCTAGTTACAAAAAGGAAAAAATAAAACAAAACTTTTGTGAAGAAAAATCCTATTTTGTTCAATTTTCCAAAAAAAAAACTATTTAAATTAAATCCCCAAGTCTTGTTTTTTGGGAAAGAACACCCTTGCTTCAATGAACAATATTGGACACTGAAATAAACAATATTCTTTTTTTTTGGGTACATAAACAATATTCCTTAAACCATTCATCCATCAACTAATGAATCATGCCAATTAATTGTTATTGATTTGGCAATTGTTGCAAATATTTAATAACCTAATCTTCACAAATTGATTTCAGTGTTATATTTTGGTTTTATATTTAATTTCATACTAGCCGTTTGATATTACGTAAGGGATCTATGTTTTTATAAGAATGCTATTCCTTGGCCACTTTTGTGGTCTTAAACAAGAAATTAAATAATCATATCTGAAAATGACCTGGTAGAGAACATAGTAACTATCACTTGGAGATCTATCACTAACCTATATATGTTTTTTTTTTAATAAAAACAAACATGTATTATATATATATATATATATACACATATATATTATTGACTAAATCAATATTTATAACGCCTCTTTAAATTGCATTCCCTAATTTCTTAGCTTTTATATTGACCACACCTTTATTAGTCATTCATGTATGAAAGCTTCTGGAACCATGACATGACCCAAAATGATTCACTGTTTGAAAATCAATAATTCATTCGAGAAATGCATTTCCTAACTTTTAATAAAGCAAAAATATGTCCATACTCGATATAGAATTATAGATGCTTTTTATTTCCTTTTTAACTTTGGGTCAAAACAATAATGTGTATGAAATATTGAAATCTCCATGCTCGTATGATTCCCATCCAGCAAAAGAAAAAAAAAAAACAAACATTATTATAATAATTACACTAACAACAAGACCCAGGCAAAAGTATATTTGCATGATCCATCATCTCACCTCAAAATATTAAAATATTTCATATTTTTAAGAGTCTCGTAAAATGGGAAATGAGGTACCTCATAAAATAATTACATAAACCACTCATCCATTTTTTTTTTTAATTTGTCCAAATAGGTTAAAGACTAATCTTTCGTGAATTGATATTCAATTGAAGAATTCACTGGTCAATTGATTGCTGCGTACGCAAGGTGAGATTCAAATCTCCGACTTTATTTAAGCGACTTAGTGAGCTTGACCACCAGACCAACCGAGCTTAGTTTAAATCACTCATTTGATCTCTCTCTCTAATCAAGGCTTAAGATTTTGGGAAAACAAGAACAAGAAACTTTTTTATTTTCTTACAGAGGGAACATCGAAATATAAGGACGGCTTTTTATTAGCTTTTTGCTTGTGAAGTTGGCTTCGTTTTTCTATCTAATATCCCATTCAACCAAGAGGCTCGTATCACGACGAAAACTAACAACAGAAAGCAAGAAAGAAAGAAAAAAACGAAACCCTCTTTTCTGGGCTGCCAAACACTTTATAATAATAATAATAATAATAATGATTAATTATTATTATTATTATTATTATTATTATTATTATTATTATTATTATTATTATTATAATTGATTTCTACTACTACTCCTACAGTTATTTGTTGTTTCACTCACTCTTTTTTTTCCGATCGGATCTGAGGGCTCTTCTTCATTCCTCAAAGTTTCTTCACTTTTTCTGAGACTGAGTTTTCTCAGCCAGCCATGAAAGTTTTCTTGCTCTGCATTATCCTTTCTCTTCTCTGACCAGGTTTTGCTCTTTCTTGCCTTATACTTTTTCTTCTTCTCTCTCTTTTTCTCAATTATTATTTCCTTTGCGTCTTCCTGACTCGTAAGAGAGATAGTTGAGTGAATCGAGCTTTATCTGGTAATATAGTTAAATGTATTTGGGAATCTATAACAGGAGAGAGGCTTTAATTCTTCTTTTGGCTCTACAAGTTATTTGGTTTGTTCTTTCCTTCATTCCTTTCCTCTGAGGTTCATAGCCAACAAAGAGTGACTTAACTTGGCTTCTTGGGTGACCCCTTTGGTTATTCTTGAGGTTTTAGTGTTATCGTTCGTTCGTTCATTTTTTTTTTATTTATTTTCTTCGGATTGTTTTGTCTGTTTTGCCTTCATTTTCTTGTTTCGATCTGTAATTTTGCGCCATTGCTATTTAATTCTCCTCCGTGATGCTTGGGATTCTCTCTTCAATTGGATGGTTTTCCGCCTGTGATGGGCCTTTTCGTAGATTCTCTGTTTTATTTCCCCACCTTCATTTTAAGCGTTTTTAATTTGCTTCTGGATCATTCCAATCGATGTCCTTTATTTCAATCCATATAATTTATTGCGACAGATTTTATTTTTCTCTAGTTAAAAATGTGATAAACATTTTCAGTGCAGGAGATTCTGTGATTAATAGCTTTGTCTCAAAGCATTTGAATCAAG
Source organism: Chamaecrista fasciculata (assembly GCA_003254925.1). Lineage (NCBI taxonomy): Eukaryota > Viridiplantae > Streptophyta > Magnoliopsida > Fabales > Fabaceae > Chamaecrista > Chamaecrista fasciculata. The sequence goes on from QANZ01012210.1 coordinate 395,956, forward strand.
GCAAGCACATATTGTTGATTAGCTGGATTTTCATGTGACAGTACGTTCTCAGGGTTTCTTGATGGAGTCACCTGTGAATGGAGATGAGTCTTTATCAGAGGTTCAGAATTCAGTTTCTGCAGCAGAAGATCGCGACCCTCCTTCGACATCCGAAACACCCAGGCCTTCCCGGCCTCCCTTGAGAGCAACATCAAGAAATCAAGTGGCTTCTTCTACATCCTATCTTACTGGTCATCCTAATTATGAAATGAAAATTCACCAAAAACATCCCTATGTAGAAGCCAACCATGCCCAGCATCAAGAACTACCAAAGCAGTATCACAATCCTAATGGAAAATCTGGAGAAGCCTTGGCAGGAAAGAATATCACCACCCTGGGAACAAAGATTTGTGATTCGAATGGCATGTTGGTCTCATCTAAAGGAGTAGTTGATCAAACAAAGAGTTACGCTCAGTCTGAGATTACTTTTTGTTCAAGTCCTCAGAATAGCTTCTATTCAGCCACTAACTATTCAGAAGCCAAGCAAAGTTTCACCAATACAGAAGTCAGTGAGTGTGTTAGTGCTGCTGATAAGTCAGGTGAAAGTGGTGAAGTCACTAACTCTTGTGACTTTAACGAGAGCAGGAAGACCAGCATCTGTAGAGGGAGTACCGGAAGCGATGTGAGTGATGAGAGCAGCACTAGTAGTTTTAGCAGTGCTATGTATAAACCCCACAAGGCAAATGATATAAGATGGGAAGCGATCCAAGCCGTCCGAGCTCGTGATGGGATGCTGGAAATGAGGCATTTCAGGTTGCTGAAGAAGTTAGGATGTGGAGACATTGGAAGTGTTCATCTTGCAGAGCTGAGTGGCACAAGGACCTGCTTTGCAATGAAGATTATGAACAAGACTGAGCTGGCTAGCCGGAAGAAGCTTCTGAGGGCTCAGACAGAAAGAGAGATTTTGCAGTCTCTGGATCACCCTTTCTTACCCACTTTATATACTCATTTTGAGACAGAGACATTTTCTTGCTTGTTAATGGAGTTTTGCCCTGGTGGGGACCTGCATGCATTGAGGCAGAGACAACCTAGGAAGTATTTCTCAGAGCATGCTGCCAGGTCAGCTTTTCTTTTTACTCGATTACCTTGTACATTTTCAACATGGAGACTTATGGATCATTGAATCTGGTATTAGATACTGCTATATTCCTGGGATCTGTAGACTCGGATGTAGTGCTGCAGGAAATCTCTATCCCCTTCGGAAGGATTGAGATTTAATTCCTTGCGGGCAGAGGATTTCATTGTGTATATGAAACAGCATAATCTCACGTAATCTTTATCTTGACAACCTTGTGGAGTTTTACATCTTGTCACATACAAAAAGCCATTTGTTTATGATTTTGAAGATCTTTACTTCCATTGAAAATCCATTATATTTAGCAAAAGTAGTTCCTGAGATTTCGTTGCCTATATAATTTCCCTCTTCCACTCCATTTACTGCCTAAAAACTGCCATGTTTCTTCAAACAATGACCAAATGGGACTCCAACCATCTCTTGCTTGCATCTTCTCTTCTCTCTATTCTGTTCCTCACTTTTTTGTTCTCTTTAGTCCTCCCCTTTCTAAACCAATTATTCCGACCCTTGAGATCTCTACCAACTATGTTGATGGCCTTACGTTAACTGGCAGTCTTGTCAAAACAATGACCTGTTTCTCATTTCACAAGTGTTATCATATACTTCTTGTCTCAAATGTTGGATCAGTTTTGTTTCTTTTCAAGTTAGACTAATTAACTAGTAACTAGCATCTATTGGTTGTCGCTTGTCATTCACAACTAGTAACCTTGATAATTAACAGCTAATGAGATTCTTGTTCTGATAGCCTTCCTTTTGGTTACTTCATTTATCTGCAATGTGTGAATGCAGGTTTTACGTAGCTGAAGTGCTTCTCGCTTTGGAGTACCTACACATGCTCGGGATCATCTACAGAGACCTGAAACCCGAGAACGTGCTGGTTAGAGAAGACGGTCACATAATGCTCTCAGATTTCGATCTCTCTCTACGATGCGCCGTCAGTCCAACTCTTGTAAAATCCTCAAACTCAAGCATGGACACAAGAAGCTCAGGATACTGTGTCCAACCAACATGCATTGAGCCAACGTGCGTGATGCAGCCAGAATGCATGATCCAACCCTCATGTTTCACACCCCGATTCCTATCAAGCAAATCCAAGAAAGACAAAAAAGCTAAACCAAAGACAGAGACACACCACCAAGTGCGTCCTCTGCCGGAGCTGATCGCCGAGCCAACGAATGCCCGATCAATGTCATTCGTGGGGACACACGAGTACTTGGCGCCGGAAATCATAAAAGGCGAAGGTCATGGCAGTGCAGTGGACTGGTGGACATTTGGGATATTCCTGTATGAGCTGTTGTTTGGAAGGACGCCGTTTAAAGGATCCGCGAATAGAGCGACGCTGTTCAACGTGGTTGGGCAGCCATTGAGGTTCCCCGAGTCGCCGAGTGTGAGCTTCGCGGCTAGAGATTTGATCAGAGGCTTGCTGGTGAAGGAACCTCAGCATCGTCTGGCTTACCGGCGTGGAGCCACGGAGATCAAACAGCATCCCTTCTTCCAGAACGTGAATTGGGCTCTGATCAGGTGTGCCAATCCTCCGGAGGTACCCAGGGTAGCACCTATCAGAGAAGTCGTGGCTCCTCACAAGCCTCTCAACGCTTCTGCTGCTAACAACTACTTAGATATTGATTTCTTTTGAAACTCTTCACTCTCCTCTCTGTTCTTGTTGTTGCTGTTTTTCTATTTCAAGAATGAATTGAATTGATGATGGGCTCTTGCTTCTTGCACTACTTGCTGCTGCTGCTGCTGTATCGAACTCCAGATGCATTGAATTCACTTCAGACTCAGAGACGAAGCCTCTGCTCTCTCCTTTTAAGTTTTAAACAAACAACACAACCATTCCTCTCTCTCTCTCCAAGACTCGTTTGTGTACTTGCTTCACTTTTTAATGCATCATTCTCTCTCGCTTCACTTTGTATACTATACTATACTATTGGCTTATTGCAATCCAAAATGCTCATATGCACATCTCTGTCCTAGATTCAACCATTACTTAGTTCAATTTCAGATAGATTGGGTGTTGTCGAGTGTGGAGTATGCTAGTCCAATCACAATTGAATACAGCAGCACACTACACATATTAAAAGCAAAAAGTACCGTCTGGAATTTTATCAATTGTAAGTCAGTAATTAGTTTTAATTATGTAAATCCTGTTGAGCAGTAACATGTTTGTATCTTCCATTTGAGGCCGAATCTGCAATCACTTTTGCCTTTTAATTATGTACAGATCATCTTCTTCCTATTCACATGAATTAATTTGTCATATTACTGTCTGGGCTGGTCTACTTGCATGTGGATCCAGCCTTGGGGCCAAACCAATGCGAAATGAGATGAGACTTTAATCCCACTCGAGTTGAAGGACAGTTATGAATTTTCCACCAAAACAAGAAAGATGATGATCTAGAAACCTGATTTGACCAAATAAATAATGTCGTCTTTTTTTTCTTTTAAGAAATAGAAAAAGCACATTAAGAAATCAGAATATGAATCGTAAGAGCTAGCGTCATGGGCCTTGGCCCATGATAAAGACCCACACCCAATAACAGCATGATGCACGTTAACATTGGGATACTCATTACTGCTACTCGCTATCCCCGCGCGTTTAACACTTCACTTATATTTAAATGCTATTTTAGATTTTCAATAACAGACACTGTGCCATTTGGTAAAACAAAAGGAGTAATTTATTGATACTATCTACAAAATATTATATAGTAAAATGCATAGATATGTATGAACTGAATTAGTAGTGCACCCTTAACCGAGCTTCATGTCAACTCGAAATATCTGTCTCCATTTTGAGTTGGTTGAATCTATTAGGTTAATCGGATACAATTTGAGTTTTTTTTTTAGAAATCACATGTATTTAATTTGGACTATTTTTTTTAATATTTTAAACCTATATATTAATAAAAGAAACAAGCATATAAATATATGATGAAAATTACATTAAGACGCCTATTCTTTAGTTTTATTATTGTTTAGTTAGGTAGACTAGTAAACGAGCTTAGGTAATCCAAAACGGCACTATAAACAAAATTATTTATAAACCATAAAGAGTTGACGCTAACCAAATATTACGGGCCACAACTCTAGATATTAGCTGACGTCACATGTTGACTAACCATTTTGATTAATTCAATTTTTTGCACTTTGCAATTGCATGTTGATGGCCCAGTCTAAGTTCCCTATTAACTAAACTACCCTAATTCTGTTGTTAATTGTTAGCTCCACGCGCCTTCACGTGCTTTAGTTTAAGCGACAATTATTATCTAAAAAAAATAAAAATTTAACAATTTATTACTTATGTAATTTGTCATTATCTGTTTTTCAGTCTTTTCAACATTAGCATTTTAAACAAATTACATAAAACATAATATAAACACTAAAAATGAAGACATACGCTACAATAACTTCAACTAAAGTTTTTTTTTAGTGAGACTTCAACGAAAGTTTTAATTGAGCTTCTAAGGATGTATTTGATTAAATTTCTGTTTTACTAGTTTGTTCACTTTTAAATTGGTTATTAAAAGCTTTTTTAAAAAATTGGTTATTAAAAGAAAAAGACGACTTAAGTTATACTACTTATTAGTTATTACAACTATTAAATATTAAAGTACAATAACAAATTAATCTTTGAAAAAGTTTTGAGTTGACAACAATTTAGAAATTGACAATTTCAAAACATTAAATGGATTATTCGTTAGTTTATAAAAATAATTAATGAATATATCGTTTGTTTTCATTAAAAAATTTAACTATATATTTCTAAAGACATAACAATTTATTATTCTAGTTATTACTTAAACTATTTAATATCTGATGTGTGGGCTAAACTGATAAGAAGAGATACTACACTTGATCTTAGCCAAAAGGCCAAGGTATACTTAAACTATTTATTACTTTATTACATTATGTTTGTAATTAATCTAAGCCTTGATTAAAGTTAGTAGGCAAGGCTTAACAACGTGCCTACATGTACCTTTTAACAATTCAATTCATATGAAAAATATCATTCTTTTGTCTTTTTTTTTTCTTAATAGTTTTATATAGTATTATAACTTGAATAAAAATTCGATGGAGTACGACACGAAAAAAAAAAACTTTCGAAAGAAAAGGATAACCTAATCACGAGAAACAAGATGAGAGCTAAATAGATGAAACCTACTATTTGATCTCTCTTTTTTTTTTTCAAACTTTCAACTATTTGGTCCCTACATTTTTGAAATAGATTATTTGGTCCCTCAAAAATTACAAATGTCAATTCGTTAGTCCCTGTAACTTATCTCAGTTACTAACATTGATGACATGGCCGTTAAGTGCACATGTAACACGTAATATGCCACATATTTAACTATTTGGGACCACCTAGGGTTTGAGATTTGGGAATGCTTCAATAGTTTATGTCTTATGGAAGTTTAACGTGTAATACAAATATTTAGGTCTAATTCAATTTTAGGTTGGTTTAATTGTATTTTTTTGGTTTGGTTTGGTTCAGTTGGTTTAGGTGATTAGGATGCCAAAGTGGCATTTAACGGTGTCATGTAAGCATTTAATGTCCACGTTATCAAGTAATTTATTAGATTCTATAATTGAGGGACTAAATAGTTGACATTTGTAATTTTTGAGGGACCAAATAGTCTATTTCAAAAATGTAAGAACCAAATAGTTGAAAGTATAAAAAGGAAGGACCAAATAGTAGGTTTCCTCAATAGTATTTGAAGATTCATCATGTTTTAACGAATCTTCCAACAGAAATGGAGGCTATGAAGGAAGCAATTGATACGTATTTATTAGAGAAGATATTAAAGAAAGAATTTAGCAATACTAAAGATGTATAATCGAGGACTCTGAATCCTTTATGCCTTGCAATAGCCTACCATTCAATAATTCACCTTAGTATTATCATTATTTTTATCCTTTTTTCTAATAGTTTTATAATTTCAATATTTTAAAGATCAACTTGTCAAGTAATTAATTTTTTTAAAGATTAAATTATTAATTTACTTTAAGTATTAATATACAATGAATTCTTAAAAAAATAATAATAATAATAAATGATAATCTTTTACAGAATGGTAATTAAAAAAAAATAAGTTTGATATTTCGTCTGAAATTCTGATAAATTCAATAACATTTATCAAAATAATAATTCTGAACAAATAAATTCATGCGTACCGAATTGTAAGAACCGAGTTGAATGGTTACAACGGATTGCGGATAATCAGCGCGTGTACACGCGCAGTGAGCGCGGTTAAATGAATCTCATGAGTATGATATAGCTAACAACGTCCATATAGTTTTGAGAGCTCTCTAACTAAATTCTTAACACCTACCTATGCGCACTGCGCACCCCCGATATAGTTTTCTCATATCTTCCTTTCGTCTTCCATTCCCTCGCATATTAGCAGCATCACCCACTCAAATACCTCATTCTCTGTTTCCCTTTCACTTCTACGCTCGCAAAACCCTACCTCTATTTCTACTTCATCCTCTCATGGCTTCCGAAAATCTCTCCACCGACGACGGCAAGAGCGGATTCAGCCGCCCGGAGATGTACAAGGAGAATCTCGCCGGCACCATCGGAGACTCCTACGATCGTCACGTCTTCCTCTGCTACAAGAACCACCTCGCTTGGCCTCCGCGCGTCGAGGCCTCTGACTCCGATCCGCTTCCCAAGCTTCTCGCCACAACTGTCAAAAAGCGCAAGAGAGATTTCACTGTCAAGGTTTTTTGGAATTCTTTGCCAAAATTTTAGTGATTAGGTTACTTGCTTGTGGTTTGGCTAGCTAGGACCTTCGAGCTTCGTATTTTACTTATATTTCCATGTTGAAAGTCGATTTGTCCGTTGACTCTCTGGTTTGGTTTTATTTTGCAGACTAAGGTTACGGTATGCGAGACACAAGAGGAGGCTGGCCTCTTGGAAGGCGACGTGTTGATATTCCCGGAAATGATCAAATATAGGTAGGTCTCAGATTTTTTTCATGATCTTAGTGATGTTTATGGTAGCTTTCATGGAAGGTGTTAGTGATTAGTCGCTTACGTTTCGAGTAAATCTTTTAGTTGCATTTGATGAACTGAATATCTGTGGTTAGTTTGAAATTGGATGGATCGGTTTTCTGTTTGTTGAACCTGCCTAAAATCTATCTTATCAGAGGCCAAACCAATTATCTGACTATCAGTTTATAACTAGCCGGAATTATTAGGAGTTAATGATATTACAACTTTGTGAATTGAAATGGTTTCCTTGATTCTGATGAGGTACCGTTAATTTGTTTGTCTTAACAACTTAGATCGTAATTATATTTATTAATTATGCAATTTTTAATTTATTTATTTTTTTGGTGATGTGATTTCCTTGTGCTCTGGTAGGTATTTGGACTTTGCTTAAAGCAGGTTTTATTTGAAGCCTCGAAACAATATCTCTCTGTATATTAAGAATGTTCTATTATCTCTGAGCCTTTTTCTTCTTTCATTGAAAGGGGATTGACGGAGTCAAACATTGAAAGCTTTGTTGAAGATGTTATGGTGGATGTTAAACCATGGACTGCCGCAGTGGAGGATGAAATTGCTGGTTCATATGTATTTGTTTGCGCACATGGTAGTCGTGATGTTAGATGTGGTGTTTGTGGACCAGTTCTCATTAAGAAGCTTAATGAGGAAATTGAGCTTCGAGGTCTGAAGGGTCAGGTATCTGTTATGGCTTGTTCTCATGTTGGTGGGCATAAGTATGCTGGAAATCTAATCATATACAGTACGGGACCAAATGGAAACATTATGGGTCACTGGTAAGCTCTCAGACTCATTATTCTCCAATTTTGAATTGATTAAAATTGATACTCTAATATAGCACCTGATAATTGATTACAGGTATGGCTATGTTACTCCCAATGATGTGCCTGAAGTTTTGGATCAACATATTGCTAAAGGAGAAGTCATAGAACGCCTTTGGAGGTTGGTGCTTTTTCTTATTTTGCATATTGTATCTTTGAATGAAGTATTAATTTGAAAGATATATTAGCACTTATGAACAATATGGTGATCTAATATGCTTGTCAACGTCAATTTCAAAAAATATTGTAGAACTGTTTAACGGATTAACGTAGATTGATCAAGTGACAAGGTATCAAGGTTCGTCACTCGCGACTATTAGATCTTCTTATCCATAGTTATTCATAGGGCATGGTGCCCTCACAGCACTGAGCTATTTGACAATGCACCATACACCTTAAATTTATGATATATTTCATAATAACTTTTAGATATATGGAAAACCAAACTCATGAAAAATGAAAATCTAACTAAAATCTGTAAGTTTATCCATCAGTTGGGATGGTTAAAGTCTTAAGAAAACCTAAATTGAGATCATCAAAACAGAGTTTCAGTGAAACTCAGAACGGGATAAAGGATGATACTGGTGATAATCAAGGTAATTTTCATTTTTTAAATGATGGTGTAATTCACCATCAGTTTATCTATGATAGCCACTAGCTCTTCTGTTTTGCTATAGCCTCTAGTTACTTGCTACAGGCACTACCCTATGGATGTGGCTTAGCAGCTAGCTCTATCATTTAGCATAGCTAAAGGTCATTGCTATATGCAGTAAAGAGCCTATTTGTGCCATATGGAAAAACAAGGCAAGTCTTTGGCTTATACATGTTGAATCCTGTCCTGACACAGATTTTTATATCATGATTCCCACTCAAACTAGTCTCAAATCTAATAACTTTTAGCATCAATACTTTTATTTCTTATGGATTTTACTGTGAATCGATTTGTGGTTGGACTTTTCTTGTAAGACATTTTAATTTAAATGAAAAAATGATGTTGGGGAAAGAGCTCCGTGGTTTGGTCATTTGGAGTACAACACTCAATGCTACATAACAAACATGTGATTTACTCGGTAAAGTAGGATTTGGTTCTACAATCTTCACATCCTCAACCTTGTCTCTGCCTAAATAGGCATCTGTGAGTCATGAATATACTAGTAAGACTGGTAAAATTTGTGGAACTAGTATCTGCAACTGAATTACATTGATACTCCTGGAACATATAGAGGGAGGGGCAGGTAAAATGAATTATGTGGTCTTTGTTTGATGCTCTATCCCATCCTTTTGTTTCTTTTCGTTCTTATTTCATCAGTATGGTACTATCAAATATAATAATATGTGCTTAATACAATGGAATTTCGATTGAGTTACTATATTAAATGAACAAGATGAAGGACACATTTATTTGGTTATTGTACTACTAATTAGTATGTCATTATCAATACTGTTTAACTGCTAACTTAGGGAATCGATTGTATCTTAAGAACTTTGGTAATTAATGGAGGTATATTAAATTAATTTCATGTTGCAGGGGCCAAATGGGACCATCTGTTGAGGGAGCTGTTGACAAGAAACTTTCTAACGGAGAGCATATCAGCAAGGAGAACAATCTGAGCAAAAATGAAAACGTGGGTGGTTGTTGCCAGGGTGCCGAAGGGACCTCTTGCTGCATGACTGCAAGTTTTGAGCAAAACAAAATCATTGGAGAAAGCACTGAAGCACATCAGAAGAAGCAGGGGCGCAAATCAAATTTTAACTGGGCCGTATTGGAGGAGCGTAAAGTAGGTATTGCTGTTGCTGCTGTTGGAGTGGCTGTAGCAGCTGCTGTGGCTTACAAATTTTATCGGAGGTCAGGCTGAAATATGCTCTAAATCATACATTTTCGGCTGTTTGGGGGGTTTATAAACACCCTTATTTTTTTGTAGACTATAGGTAGTACAATGACTCAGGAAATAAAATCGTTACCACCCTCCCTTTATACAATCTTTCATTTGTTGTTGGTTGGAAGCATATATACTGTAAGCGTATAGCAAAAAGATCCAGTGGTGAAAACTTACATATGTTCTTTGTTAACTCGGGCACCAATGCGCATGGTTTATTTCTTTGTTTGGTAGAACACGTGGTTTATTGTTGTGACTTCTGAATTCATGTAACTAGGCTTTGACTGATTGTTTCTTTTGAGTTTATCATATAAATCAAATATATGCACGCTATCAGTATTATATATAACGATGATTCTCCTAGTGTAGTGCCAAAGTCCTAGTATATTTCTTTTTCGATAGATCGTATTAGTATTGGAGAGTGTAAAAGAAGCGATAATGTTACTTTTTTTCTTTAATTATAAAAAATGTCATATTCATGTGAATTTGTTTATGTGTAATTTTTACAATTTAACTTCTGATCTAATCTGAAGAATTATTCTATGTTATGAGAATATTAAATTCTGTCTATACCAATGAAAACAAAATAAATATGATTATTAATGTTATATTTTATGAAGAGTAATTCTCCCAAGAATGTTTAAGTAATTTTATATGCACGGTAGTTGTAGAAGTATCATAAAATAATTTAAATACTTTAATATTTATTGTCTTTTTTGGTTTAAAGTTTAAACATACCTAAGAGTCAGACTATTATCTATCTAATTGAGTTATCCTTAAGCATTCATATTTGTCGTTTCTAAAGAAAGTTTGGTTGGTAATTTTGTCTCCGAACAGACACTGAGCATGCCATCTCATGGTCCTTTTTTTTATTTTAGTGTATATTTGAGGAATCCCTGTAATATTTTAGGTTTATGTTGGCAACATTTTAATTTCTTGGAGATACAATTTTTTTTTTTTAATTAATCTAACAGCGGTACGATAGCATAACTTAATATCAAATCCATCAATTACAAACCATCAATCGGGTTGCAAATTAGTATCAGTAATTTTAAAAGTTGAGCATCACTAAATCAATTCACATCATCAATAAGAGAGGTTTCCCTAACCAATCTTATGTACACAGAGACTTTGTCAAAATCATAGAACCCTACACAACATGGTTATAGACTATGACTACAAGCTCCTAACTTGAATCTTCTCATCTAAAATATCATCATATTAACCACAACGAAAAAAAAAATATCAAGAACAAGTTAATCATACTTATCCAATTAGATCTAAACTTGAACACCATAATCATGTATTAAGCTTGGCAATCATCTCCTCCACCAATCTCAAAGTACTCCCACCTAAATTCTCCCCTTCTGCATCATCAATCTCCTGCATAATCTGCTCTAAAACCCCAAAATCCATCTCTTTCCTACTCGTTGAACCATAATTAGAGCAATCCCTTAGAAGAAACAATAATTCTCGAGCCATGGATTTTGCTCTTTGTGTTCCATCCACACTTAACTGAAGCAATCCAGGCATGACTCCTTCTCTCAATATCATCCCTCTATACTTCTCTCTACAACTCTTACATATCAAAAGCAGAACCCCAACAGAATGCTCTTTTCCCAATATAGAACCTTCTTCTATAGTCTCAACCACTATCCTTATACCCAAACTAGCAGCCTCACTAAGTGCTGTTTCTGATGAATACACCACATTCTCAAGCAACCCCATTGCTTTCTCTACTATTTCTGATGATTTTCCTGAGTTGTGGATAAGTTCAAGCAGTGACATTATGATGCCTGAGGATACTATGAGAGGAATAATTTCTTGGCAGGTTGAGAGGTTATGGAGGGTAGCTATAGCATCAAGCTGAGATTGAGTGCTTATTATAGTGTTGGTGAAGTTTTCATTAAGGACTTGTGCTAATAGTTGAATAGCACCAGATGAAGCTATGGCTATCTTATTTGGCTTGCAAGATGAGAGTGTAAGCATGGCTGCTATGGTCAATTCTACAAGTGCTTGGCTTTGTTGGCATTGCAGGAGATTCAACAATACTGGTAAAGCTCCAGACTTGACGATCCGAATCTTGTTTCTGTGAAATTTGTGCAAAAGTTAAGAACAATTTTAGTAATTATCTGATAAGATAATTAAACATTTGAATTTGATGGTATGAGTACAAGGGAAGAAACTATAGATTCTCTCTTTCTCTCTTTCTCTCTCTCTCTCTTCCTTGTGGTTGTTACTTTACTTTTTGGTAAAGGATCATGATCGAATGATGAATGGATGGTAGAATCTACTATTAACAATGCCTAGCATTATTACCAAGAACATATTCCACAGTCCCACCAACAGAAAATGATCATACTCATCAAGGGGTGTTAAAAAGTTGAAAACTTTTTCATCACTATAGCCGAATGAATTCTGGATGTTCAAGATTTTCCAGTGAAATTTCAAATTTCCGATGATAATCAAATGTCTCTGCTATTTTATATAAACAATCTTCTGGGGATGATGATATAAAACTGAACTATAAGACCAGTACTCATAAAAGCATTATTTTTCTTTTAACAAATGGAATATATATAATGAACTATTACCGTTCACTTCCAAATGCAAGACAGAGAAGAGCACAGAGAGAAGCATGAATGGCTTCATAGTCTTGAGAGTGAAGCATAGAAAGCAGAGGAACCATAATTCCAGTTTCTGCTAACTTGTGTCTCTGCTTGCTGCTTAATCTGCTGATCTCCATGGCTGCTTCAATCTGAGCTTCTCTCTCACCCTTCCATAGGTTTTCCACAACCTCTTTCTCCATTGAATCAAAATCTCTATCTCTCTATTTTTTTTCTTTTTCCTCTTTTGCTTTTTGTCACTGTGTGAGGTCTGAATTTTGTTGGTTAGGAAGTGGTAATTGTAGTAGCACTGGGATTGGTTGCTTGAAGAGGTAACATTGAGCTTTTTCTCAATCCGTTGTTTCAGATACAAGCAACTTCCTATTCTTTTGGGCTCAGCTTTTCTACCTTTTTGGTGAATGTAATGTTGGTTTTTGGATTTTATTTTTATTATTTTATAAATTAAAAAAAATTATATATCATTCTTTATATCTTTGTTATAAAATTTTTAAATATAAACAAGATAAGTTGGTAAATTCATTTTACTTGATCCATCATAGTGAGAAAATATAAACGATAACTATTTACATAACCAATTATCAAAGAAAAAAATATAAATAAAAAACTATAACCTCTATAACTTTTATGAATTATAATATGTAAACTAAGCATTTAAAATTTTAATCATAAATTTATGTATTTTTGGAGATTAAATTATATATTTACTTTTTATAATGTCAGATTATTGAGATTAGAGCTTCTATCTTTCCTGATATGGAAGCAAACGCTGTTCTCTTTTTCCTGGATTGAACGTTTTGGAGGAATGTTCTAGGGATTTTGTGCCTGATTGGTTTATTGATGGTAGGTTAATAGGTTTATTAATATATATTTAATTATTTATAATGCAGATTGTTAAGGGATTTTCTATATTTTGATTGGCCTATAAATGACCATGAGGTCTGTGATGAGTACGACCTTGGAAAAAGAATATTATGATTCTTGCTAATTTAATTAATCACTACCATAACGTTTGTTATTCTTTACTTCAATTATGCTACACCCCTTTTTGACCCTTCTGCTTGATATAATAAAAGTTATTTTCGGAAGATTTATTATATTTTTAGCTAGTAGTAGGTATGTGTTCGACTTTTTGCATATTAATTCTCAAAGAGAACAGCGTTTAATCTTTGAAAGATCACTTGTTTCATTTTGGTCCTGAATTTCTTGGATATATTTCGCTTTGTTAATAATTTCTTATAAATATATACACGTCTTACATAAAAGAATAATAAAATAATCGTTATGATATTAGCCTATGTAGGCATTACTTCCAAAATAAATAAAAATTAAGATTTTGTTGGAAGGTGTCTCGTAGCTTTTCAAGTTATGTTTAAATATTTATGGGCCTCATGTTTTTAATGCTATAATTTGTAGATGGAACGTGATATTATATTTTCCCCTCTTTGTCATTTTCTCTTTCTTCCATTTTGCAAAATTTTAGGTGGGACAATCACTTTTTTTTTCATATTAATTATTTGTTTGCTTAAAAACATGATAATTCATATTTGTCATTTTCCTTTTGATCCTCTTTCATATACCTTGCTTTCTTAAAGCCATCTTATATTTTAATAATATATAATAGGTAAAAGGGTCATTTTGGTCTTATATTTATGTCTTAATGTTCATTTTGGTCCTTTATGTTTCAAAATGTTTAAATTTGTCCTAAATGTGGGCAAAATGTTTCATTTTAGTTCCAAACTTTTTAATTTGGTCACATGACTCTCATATCTTACTTCAAATTCAAAGGACTTTTTAAGAGTAATTCGTAACTTTGAATTCGTCGCATTTGAATTTGAAACCAAATAGATATGATCAATTTTGTTTGTTTAACAATAACACGAATGGTCTACTTTCAAGAGCGAATTGACTTCATTTGTTGACGCCCCCATTAAATAGAGAAAATAATTTTTTTAAAATAATACATAGTTTTAAACTCGTCACATTTAAACTTTAAACGAAAGAAATATGAACATATTCAATAATTTGGGATCAAAATGAAGCATTTTGCCAACATTTAGGACTAATTTGAACATTCTGAAATATAAAAGACCAAAATGAACAATTAGACATACATTTAGGACCAAAATGACCCTTTAACCTATATAATATTAACTTGATTGAAATACATGCATGCATATTAAATAAATAGGCTTTAAAACCCCACCAAAATCCTCTTTTTTTCGCAGGTGGGGATATTGTGTTGATTTTGGCGGAACATATAATTTGCAATCTTATAAAGAACTTCAGTTTAATTAATTCTCCAATTTATATGATTAATTTAACAAACGAAGTAACCAAAATACACTTCAGCGTTGAACGCAATCGATGATGGTTACATTTTCTAAATTAAGTTCAATTACTTTATTTAAAGTGGGAAATTAATGCATTAATTGTAGCTTCCTAGTTTTGACGACATAATCATTTTAATTGAGAGTACAAGTGAAGGAAAACCCAACAAAATACACACATTAGCGAGAAAACAAAAGTGCTTTAATTTAGGAAGGTGGTACGTGGTATATATGTTGAATAATCACGGTATAATTTGCATTATTGTTAAAATAAATTAGAATAAATGGTTTGAGTTTGAATATAGACTATAAAATTTATGTAAAGTTACTTATATGTTTGTTGTAAAATTCTCCGATTAATATTTGACACTTGACAAAAATGTGATGCATTCTTAATCATAATAGAGAGAATATTAAATATAACTTTTTATATGACCAATCATTGAAGAAAAATATTGTAATCTAATTTGTGATTGAAAGAATTTTATAACAAACATATGAAGAACTTTATTTACATACATGCAATTTTTACTACCATATTTTTTTCTCTATACGATTTAGCATGCATAATTATTTTGATATTTTAATTCTTAAAAGTTAAAATTGTTCAAATTAAATGTCCTAAATCTTCTTAAACATTGTTTTTCATACAAAACTCTTTTTTTTTTTGGCATGAGTACAAAACTCATTGAATGATACCATTTCATTAATTTTTTTTTAATCTAGCTTTAACAATTTGATATGAGAGTCATTAGAAAAGATTGCCATATCTTAAAATAAAATTGCCATATCAGTTATCACTTTCTCTTTTCCACCTTTTACCTTCACACAGAGTGACTGGAAAAAGGTAAAAAAAAAAAAATGAAGTGTGTTCGTGATTTCTAATCTTTTAAGTTACGTTTGAAGTCATTCGTACACATTTGTATGTTTATATCATATTAATTTATATAAATATATTTGTATATATATGAGTGTATAATATTTGTTTATTACTGTTACTTTTTGTATATTTATAAATACTAAATTTCATATTTATGTATGTTCAATCAAAGAATTTAATTTTCCTAAAATATTTTATCGTGAATTATCGATTGTTGCATAAAAACTTAAAAAAAGTAGGTAAATTACACTTTCGTATCCTGTTTTATGGACCAGATTCATTTTAATACTCTATTATTTCAAAAGTGACACTTTGGTATCATGTTCTTTGCACCATTACCACTTTAGTATCCAATTTTTTTTTATTTAGTTTTGACGGCAAAGTCGCATGTGACCATTACGTGCACATTAAAAACATCAAAATGTCTATTTTCCTCTCATTTTTTATGACTAAAACAA
This sequence comes from Chamaecrista fasciculata, assembly GCA_003254925.1. Classification (NCBI taxonomy): domain Eukaryota; kingdom Viridiplantae; phylum Streptophyta; class Magnoliopsida; order Fabales; family Fabaceae; genus Chamaecrista; species Chamaecrista fasciculata. The sequence goes on from QANZ01012210.1 coordinate 412,069, forward strand.
TAAAACACTCCAAATATCTCTCATTTCGAATCTAAATGTTTTTCACAATCTCTGAGTGTTTTAGCATCTGAATCATGGAAAATGAGAAAAAATAAACATTTGAGTGTTTTTACTATGTACATGATGGTCACGTGCGACTTCACCGTCAAAACTTAAGTACTTAACATAAAAAATAAATTTAAGTATCAATGTGTTAACGATGCAAAGTATAAGTATCAAAATGCCACTTTTGAAAGAATATGGTACCAAAGTCAAACTAGTCCATAAAACAGAGTACCAAAGTGTAATTTATAAAAAAAAACTATATCAATTAATGCACTTAAAAATACTTAAAATATATTTAGATTGAGAATTAGAGAGAATAAGAGGAAGAAGTGAGAAAAATTTGGTACATTTTCCCCCTTGTACTATTTCCCAAACACATGGGAGAAAAAGAGAAAGATGATGTCCAAACAGACATTGCTCGTGGTGACTGGTGAACTTCTTTCTTGTCTATCAAGAAGCCCAAAAGGAGGGTAATGCAAAAACCAGTAAAATTTGTTACTTTGGTCAGTAGAAAAAAATTGTTAATGCCGCAAATAAAGTTGCAATCTCAACATTGGACCAAACTTAATAGGTCCATTAACATAGTGGGCCTTGAAGCCCAGGGGTAAAAGGGGAAACCAATTCTACGAACCAAAAAAAGAGAGGAAGATAGCAAGCATTCCCTCATCTAGCTTCTCTCCTACATGCAAATTCCACATGCATAAATCACACGTCCCACTTCCCCCAAAATCTTCAACCATGGCCGATTCATCTTCATCGTTAAATTCATGTCTGACACCGCCAATTCTTCCCGGAAACATTTGTACCGGCCGTCGCAATCCGGTCGATCCCGAAACCCTAACCATGGTTCGCTTCACCAACACCAGGCTCCGAATTCTCCGTTGGATTCCGACCCACAAGAACAAGAATCCCCTCAATCCAATCCCCGCAGAAATCGACGCCGTCGCCGTCGAAGATCGTCGCCATTACTGGCGGACCCTCACATCCGCATCGCAATGTACGTAGCTATGGCTCACGCCGGCCTCGCATTGTGCCTCGCCGTCCTCTACTGCGGTGGGAAGCTTCTAGAGAATTATTGGCGCCCGATTCAATGGGCCATTCTCTGCTCTATCCCTCTTCGCGAGCTTCATTCTGCGCTCGTCTCGTTTTGGTCTCATTCCCTAAATCTCGGCCTCTTTCATGCCCTATCCGCCATACCTTTCTCTGCTCTTCACGCAATTTACTCTTCCCTTATTGATTCTCACGCCGCATTGCTTCGTCTCCTCCGGTACCCTTCACCGATCACGCAGACCAAGATTGGTTTCTCCAAGCTCATCCAATGGCTGATTTCTTTTGGGCTTTTTAGTTTTCTCTATGAAAGGATCGGTTATCTCTCTGTTCCTGCCTTCGTCATCATCCCTTGTTCCATCGCCTACGCTACTGGTTTCGGCACGGTCTCGAAGACGGTGAGGAAATTCACTTCCATGTCTTCTATGAAGTTTCGGAGTAATGATCGTAGTTCGTTTCGTTTCAAAATTAGCAGTTGTTTAACTTCCATAATGCTTAATAGGTTGAAAACCATGGTGGGGATTGGGTTGATTATGTTTATGATTGTGGGGTCTGTTTTAGGGCTTGCTTTCTTTTCTTACAAAATTGCAATTGAGGGGAAGGAAGCTTTGGTTTGCTTGAAGGTGCATCTGCACGAGAACGATTATGCAGAGAGAATGGGTATCAAGAGATGGATGGAACAGAATAATATACACGAATTAATTGATTCTTATGCCCCCAAATTCTCTGAAACTCTATTTCAGAACATCGATTCATTGGCTGCGTATTATAATGTAACGGAGATTGTGGATGCGGTGAGGAATTATTCAATTAGTCTTAATTCACAGAGTTTTGTTAAGTCTAGTGCTCCAATGCAAGTTAGAGATAGGGCTCTGTCTCAAAATCTCTCTGATATTAGGTCAAGGGTAAGAAAGGGAGAGTGGAAGACAATTTACAAAGACATTGATGGATTATTCAGGGAATTTTTGTCTTTGACTGCTAGAGAAGACTTGATGGAGAAGCTTAAAGCATTCCTACTGGAGAGCTTAGATTTGTCCAAAAGATTGATGACTAGTGGTGCTATATTATTGACTGGTGGTGCCAATATATTGTTGTTCATGGGTGTCTCTATAATCTCAGGAGCTGCAGGGTTGGTAAAGTTCATATCTGAACTCATGGTGTTCCTATGGCTTTCATACTATTTGATGACTTCAGATTCTGGGGGAGTGATGGACCATGTTTTAGATATGATCCCAATATCCAAATCAACTCGAGTCCGGTGTGCCCAAGTTCTCGATCATGCAGTGAGTAGTGTGTTCTTGGCTACTGCTAAGCTCGCATTCTTTCAAGGGTGTTTAACATACATGTTGTTTAGGCTATATCGCATTCATTTCCTCTACATGTCAACCTCTCTTTCACTTATGAGTGCTATTTTACCCATCACACCTGCTCCTTTACTTGCATCAATACCAGCAGCTGCACAGCTAGCCATGGAAGCAAGGTATATTGAAGCTATTCTAATAACAATCATACATCAGATAGTGTTGGAATATGGCTCACAAGCTATCCAAGATGAGATCCCTGGACACAATGCCTATTTAACAGGGCTTAGTATACTAGGTGGCATTGCTATTTACCCTTCCGCTTTGGAGGTAAGTAAATATTCTTTTTCTACCTTTTAATGATCTCAAATTTCAAATGCTCCAAAATTAATGTAAAAAGTTCAATATTTCCATCAAAATCTTCAATATAAGCTTAAGTGTTGAACCACATTGCGTTTACAGGGAGCTCTCATGGGTCCCTTGCTGATGACAGTAATGATTGCTCTGAAACAGCTATATGCAGAGTTTGTCCTTGGAAGCTCCCCTGGAACCATTCAGTAATATTGGAGGAAGGCTTTTCTGGTTAGGTTTATTTTTTCTCCCTTTTTTTTTTCTATGCAATAAATTATTTGCCGTAATAGTTCAGATTTCAGAACTTCTTTTAAAGACACGATTGGCGTGGACTGTACATTATTTTTTTGGACATTATAGTAACAATGTCATTTTTAGCAGTAGTAATAATTACTGATATAGAAGCAATAGAAGGAATGTGTCAAGAGGCTTTGAGCAGTTCTCAAGTTGAGTAATTGCCTCTCCATTGTGACACGTACGGGAGGCTTTGTACATCTTTGTAGTAGGAAATTGAAATATGTTCCACGACATCATTCTTCCGCTACCTTATTCATATATATTTATGATAAAGTGCTCTTTTTTTCCCCTCGTTTTCTGATTCATGTTTGTCGTTGCTGCTATATATATATATATATACACTAGAGGTTTTGCGTGCCCGTTATGTAAAATAAATGAGGGATTAAATCGTTAACTCAATAAAAAAGAAGGGATCAAATAATAATTTTTCTCTTATTATTAATTTTGTACTATAGTTTTAAAATGTGAACGACCAGAAAGGGGTGGAGCCATATAATATAAGATATATAATTATGGGTCTTGCCTTTAGGGCACATGTTTAGGTTTCTTTTAATTGGTTAAGTGAGTTTTCAAACATTAAAAATTATCTTTTAAATAAATTTTCGTAGATTTTAAGATATGAGATGTTCTATTAACCGATCAAAAGAAATCTTAAAATGTGCCTTAAGTGTACATGTTAGAAAAATCCATATATTATATATATTAAATCCGCCAATTCATTACCTTCGGAGACAAGAACGAGATGGATTAAATGAGAGTGAGGGAGGAGAGGGCCTCTAATTAGTCATTACAATCATTTTAATTGGGAGTACAAGTGAAGGAAAACCCAACAAAATACGCTGATACAGACTAAAATGTAATTATAATAAAATAAGAAGAAGGGAACAAATGAAAGAGATAAGAGGTGAAATTAATGATGAATGAGTATCAGGTTCCCATTGTAGAAGGGGGAACATATACATCAAGATANTACAATGACATATAATTTAATTGACAATATATACCACAAAATTAAATTGCTCATCAAAATTTTTATTATTTTAACATTAATAAAATTAACAATTACTTTATAATATAATTTTAAATTTTAATAATTCTTACTCATTTATCAATATACAAATTTTATTTAAACTTCAACTTTAAATCAATTTAAAGGGGCACACCAACCCGTATATATAAATGCTAGTATAAACCCCTATAACAGCTTCACACTTCTTCGCAACTTCACGGACCAGCTTAGCCTTTCTGGGCTTTCACCCAACATGGGCTCATGTTCTAAATGGGCTTGTTGTTGGGTCATATCATACGCCAGCGAGGAAAAGGGCTTTTAATTCGTTTTGGGTCAATAGATGGAAATTGAGTAGTCCATCCACATTCATAGTGTAGATGATGGACTTCTTTTGGGCCAAAGAATTTGAAGGTAATAACTCATCAACGAAGTGGAAAAAGAATTGGACCAAAAAATCCTTAAAAATTAAATATTATTATTATACAAATTTTTAAAACCTTATAAGAAATAAAAACTAAAATTAAATATTCCAACATTAAAATATGTAAATAAAAATACATGAGCACAAAGGAAAGAAAGAGTGGGGATTGAAGCTGAGCTTTACGCCTTTACATAAAATCAAGTAACACGTGGCCGCTGCTTTTATTCTAGCCTAATACAATGAAGATGATAAGAAAATCAAATCGTACATACCTTGTACGTACGGATAATTTGTACGTACAAAGAGAGGCAAATTACAGAAAAAGATTTGTTGAAGTTCTAGCTATAATATTGATGAAGTATAATTAAAATAATGCATTTTGTGAATTAAGACGACAAAAATTCAACAGTTTGGATGACGCTGATAATATTGTGAACCAATAGAAATGAATTTCATCAACTTCACGGCAGAGTGTATTAGAAATAACCAAAAAGGAAATTCTGTAATAATGCCTTCATTGTATTGAATCAATGATTGTTGTTTATATACATCAATGAAAGAATAATGTGAAGCTTCTATACAATTTTATTCTACAGCTCAGCATTGTGTAATAACAGAATGAGTAACAACCTTAGGACAGCTCATTCATTTACATATGCATATTACTATATTACCCTATTACCTCCCCTCAAACTTAGAGGAAGTTCTTCGATTCTAAGTTTGTGTCTAAGAAGAAGAAAAGAAGGTTTAGGAAGCGGTTTAGTAAATATGTCAGCAACCTGATCCTTTGAGGAAACATGACTAACAGTAATTTGTCGACGTTGAACTTTTTCACGCACAAAAAAGAGATCAAGCTCAAGGTGTTTAGTGCGAGAATGAAGAACAGGGTTTGTCGAGAGCAACACAGTACTGAGATTATCGCAATAAACAGAGGGAGGTTCCTTGCACTGTGGAATTCTAAGCTCATGAATCAAAGCTTGAAGCCATGTAATTTCAGAAACGACAAGAGCCAATGCTCTGTATTCGGCTTCGGTAGAGGAAAGAGAAACAGTGGGCTGTTTCTCTAACACCCAAGAGACAAGATTGGCACCCAGAAAAATGCAGAAGCTAGAAGTGGAACGCCGATCATTGGGGTCCGAAGCCCAATCAGCATCACATAAAGCTGTAATTCGCGAAGTATCACAACGACGAAGTTGCAATCCATAAAGAGAAGTGCCCGGTAAATAACGCAAAATGCGTTTCACGGCCTGCCAGTGTTCATCAGTAGGTGAGTTCATGAATTGACTCACTTTATTTACAGAAAAAGCAAGCTCTGGACGCGTAACACAGACATATTGTAATGCACCAACAACAGAACGAAAAAGTTTGGGGTTGTCAAATAAAACAGAGCCATCTTTAGGTAGTTTGGTTGATGCAGCCATAGGAGTAGGTTGAGGCTTCGAAGCATGCATATCTACACATTGAAGAAGATCTTGTGAATGTATTTAGTTTGCTGGAGTAGCATACCACCATCTGGAGTCTTGTCAACTTGAATACCCAAGAAGAAATTTAAATCACCTAAGTCTTTACGAGCAAAGGTTGAGTGAAGAGTGCGAGTAAGGGAGGAAATTTCAGCAGAAGAACTGCCAGTGATGATGATGTCGTCAACATAGTGTTGGGAAATCACAGAGGGAGCGCAGCGGAAGAAATTAAAAATTTTTGGGACTAAAACGCAAATAAAACTAAAAGCTAACTCTGTGATTCCTTCCAGGATCCACTAACTATGTTTATACCAGATTAGAAAGGATGTTTACCTAGTTTTGATCGNTGATGATGTCGTCAACATAGATGAGCAAGTAAGTGACAGAAGAGGATGTAAATCTCATGAACAAGGAACTGTCGCTTTTGGACTGAAGGAAACCAAGAGAAAAAAGAGTGGTGCGAAGCTTGTTAAACCAAGCTCGTGGAGCTTGGCGTAGTCCATACAACGACTTGTGTAGTTTACAAACAAGCGAAGTATCCCTCACTATGAAACCCTCAGGCTGCACCATGTTGACATCCTCATGAAGATCACCATTGAGAAAAGCGTTATTGACGTCCAATTGCTTGATGGGCCAACCAGAAGACAAAGCATGAGTGAGAACAACACGTACAGTGACTGGTTTGACAACAGGGCTGAAAGTTTCAGAGAAATCAAAGTCTGGAACTTGATGAAAGCCTTTGGCAACAAGGCGGGCTTTATGACGATTAATAGATCCATCGGGATTGTGTTTGAGTTGGAAAACCCATTTGCAGCCAATAGGAGACTTGCCAGGAGGGAGAGAGACCAAACTCCAAGTGTTGTTATGAAGGAGAGCACGATATTCCTCAATCATGGCTTGTTTCCAAGGTGGACTAGCTAAGGCACTTTTGACATTGGGAGGTTTTGTAGTGACAGAAAGAATTTTGGGCTTGCGAATCCCATGTTTTCCTCGAGTGAGCATTTTATGAGTATTAGTAGGTGCTGGGGATGAAGGATGAGGATATGGAGTAGATGATGGAAGGGAAGAGGTTGACATAGAAGATTGAATTAATAGAGGAGAAGGTGGTGGAAGCAAGTATCGAGTAGATGATGCAGAAGATGAATTACTGGTAGGAGGAGTGGAAGAAGAAGATTGAGGACTTGTTACTTGCATTGGTGGAAGCATATATTGAGTAGATGATGAAGTACTGGAAGTATGGTTGGAAGAAGGAGACTGAGGATTTGGTACCTTCACAGCATCAGAACTTGCACAAACATCAGTAAAGTTAGGCATAACATGAGAATTAGAAGTTATAGTAGGAGCAACAATAGGGACAGAAGAAACTATAGGAATAGAGGGAGATGAGGTGTTGTGTGAGATTGGGGAAACATGTGAATGTACAGAAGAAGAAATGGAGGCAAAAGGAAAGGAAGTTTCATCAAATAACACATCTCGAGAGATGTAAACTCGACCATTGGGAGCCAAGCAACGATAGCCTTTGTGATGAAAACTGTAACCAATGAATGTGCAAGTGAGAGAGCGAAAGTGAAGTTTGTGAGAGTGATAAGGCCTTAAATTTGGATAGCAAGCAGTACCAAAAACTTTTAACAGTGAATATTGAGGGGGGGAGTGAAAGAGAGTTTCATATGGTGATTTATAATGAAGTAGTGGTGTAGGGAGGCGATTTATAATATGTACTGCAGTTAAAAAAGCCTCATCCCAAAACCTTATGGGCATAGAGGCATGAGCTAGCATGGAAAGACCTAACTCAGTGATATGATGAATTTTGCGCTCAGCAGATCCATTTTGCTGCGGTGTGTATGGACAAGAGACACGATGAAAGATGCCTAGAGGAATAAGTAATTTATCCAATGCAGTGAACTCACCACCCCCATTAGATTGGATGGATTTAATTTTAAAATTTAATTGAAGTTCCACTAAAGCTTTAAAATGCATGAAGACTTTTGCAACCTCAGATTTGTGTTTTAGCATATAAATCTAGGTATATTTAGTGAATTCATCAACAAAGTGAACAAAATAAGAGTATCCATTAGATGATTCAGTAGCTGCAGGGCCCCATACATCCATGTGAACTAATTCTAATGGGGAAGAGTAAACAGAAGATGAAGTAGAATAAGGCAATCTATGAGCCTTCCCTAAACAACAAGAGGAACAAAGAGGTATTTCACTCTTATGAAAAACAGGAAGATTACAAAATTTTATAACATGGTTAACAACTGGAGTGGAGGCATGACCAAGACGAGCATGCCAAAGCTGGTAGAGAGCGAGAGACTTTGATCGAGGAGCCAAGAAGATGAAGTAGAATAAGGCAATCTATGAGCCTTCCCTAAACAACAAGAGGAACAAAGAGGTATTTCACTCTTATGAAAAACAGGAAGATTACAAAATTTTAAAACATGGTTAACAACTGGAGTGGAGGCATGATCAAGACGAGCATGCCAAAGCTAGTAGAGAGCGAGAGACTTTGATCGAGGAGCATGTGAAGTGGTAAGAGCTTGTGGTGATGAAGCAGAAGAAATGACAGACAGATTGGGAAACACATAGAGTCCTTCTTCAACAGTGCCCTGCATTAAGATTTTCTGGGAATCCTGTGATTTAACAAAACAAGGAGATGGGTGAAACTCAAAAAATACTTTATTGTCAGCAGCAAAACGAGACACACTGAGTAGATTTTTTGAAGCAGAAGAGACATGAAGAAGAGGATTAAGAGAAAAAATATTAGATGAAGGAGAAGAATGTTGTTGCACACTAGCATAACCAATATTCTCAATAGGAATACCTAACCCATTGGCGATGTAAAGTTGTTCTGTACCTGTATAATCAGTTTTGTTGCTAAGATTAGTCACATCATGAGTGACATGGACACTAGCACCTGAATCTGGGTACCAAGAAGCATCTGCGGATGAATGAGAAGTAGCAAGTAGAGCATTCATTGGAAGAGAAATGAGGAGAAGAAAAATTATTCTGAGAAAGGGGACTGGTGTAAGAAGGATTAAACCTATGAAAACATTGTCAAGCCATGTGTCCTGGCTTGGCACAGAGTTAACATTGGGGTCGGTTAGAGTTAGAGAACCTACCTCTACCTCTACCACCACGAAAACCAGAAGAATGTCTGCCAAAACGACCACCAGTAGGAGAGAAACCACGAGGAGAAGAGGGAATGGGATTGGGAAGCAAAGGAGAGGAAGATTTGGTTTGTTTAGGAGGAATGTGTGCTAGATTTGTTGTCATGTTGGTCACAGTGTCAAGGTCTTTCTTATAAGTTTCAATGCGTTCTTCCTGAGCAAGTAAAAGGCTCTCAATATCAATGACAGTGTAAGGATCAAGTCTAGAAGTCACATAGACAACAAATGCATTGTAATCATGAGGTAATCCTTCAAGAATGGCCTCAATGTGATCAGAAGAAGTAAGAGGAGATCCTACAGAAGAGAGACTATCAACAATTTTCTCGACTTTTAAGAGATACTCATTCATTGGCATGCTACCCTTTTTAAGAGTTCTGAGCTGTAGTTTAAATTGGCGCACATTGGCCTTTGTTTGAGAAGCAAAAAATGCCTCAAGTCTGTCCCAAATCTAAAAAACATCCTCACAACCAACCATCATTGTGAGCATGCTATCAGTCATGGAGGAGAGAAGCCATGAGAGCAACAATTGGTCTTGTTGCTCCCAAGTAGAAAAAGCTTTACTCACTTTGTGAAGAATTTCATCTTCAGCAGAGGAGAATTTAGGAGGCTTAGAACCACCATGAACTAGATAACTTTGAAGCTTATGACCACGAATGGTGGCCATAGCCTGCTGTTTCTAGAGCAGAAAATTATCAGCCTCGAGTTTAACTGAGACAGGCTGAGGACCATATTTGTGAGTAGAAGAAAAAAGAGCAAGAGATACAGTAGAGGTACTGATAGCAGAAGAAGAAGAAGCAGAGGTGGGAGATGGCGTAGTCATAGTCGTTAGACCGAGAAGGCTACTGATACCATATTAGAAATAACCAAAAAGGAAATTCTGTAATAATGCCTTGATTGTATTGAATCAATGATTGGTGTTTATATACATCAATGAAAGAATAATGTGAAGCTTCTATACCATTCTATTCTACAGCTCAGCATTGTGTAATAACAGAATGAGTAACAACCTTAGGACAGCTCATTCATTTACATATGCATATTACTATATTACCCTATTAGAGTTACTTGAGCATATATTCTAGAAAAAACACTTGCTAATTTTTCATTGTTACTTTCATGCCAAATGATAATCTTTTTCTTTCTTCATTAAATTCACAAAAAATTAATTTCAAGTAAAACTGCCCATTTATGCAAAAATAAGAATAGGGGATTGAGGGATTTTGTTAGACGAGAAAACTAAAATAAGGTATATGCTACAAATCTATCATTGAAATTTAAACTTGCATTAAGGAAGTTTCTAAATTATGAAAGAAAAGTAGAATTGTACTTTTCTGTCTAAGTTGAAGTATAATCTAATATTCTTTCAAGAAAGGAAAATAGAAAAGCTATTATACTTCTCATGAAAGTTACACAAATATGCAATCATTTAAGAACACACACCTGTTGAATGACATGCCTTCGTATTTAATGCATGTGCATTCTTTCGTTGACCTTGATTTTCTTTTACCCAGTTCCTTTCTTTTATTCTTTATAAATGATGATAAATGATGATGATAGAAAATGATCAATTTTAGGATTGAATTGTTTATTATAAATATGATGATAATCGCTTCCACTAGAAAATTCTTGATCTTTTTGGCAGATCAATCCAGGATAAGTGAGTTCAACCACCATATCTGTGTCTTTCCCCAACTAAAAGGGAATATTGGTGTGAATGTTTGGTTTGCTAATAATGTTCTGATTCTTCAAGCTTCCTCTTGGAAGAGTCTTATTACTTTTCAAGGTTCCAAGATAAGATTAAGGGATTGCTTATGAGGAAGATGCATCCACGTGTCTGTGACTTACAGTTAGATCCTGAATGTCAAGAATTGTGTACTTTTTCAGTTTCCCAACATACCAATGAACAATTCTTTCTGTTGGACTTTTTCTCTTTTGAAAAATTTTTGAATATATGCTTAAATTCATGTTTCACCCATTGATATGAGGGTGTTGTTTTTTATAGGTGTATTTATAAGCGATTATTGAATCTCCAGTCTCTAAGCATACATTAACTGGATCAATTTTGCCCTTTTGGGGACCCAACTCCTACTTTTTTTAAAAAATAAAGAAAATAAATAGTGATATTCACTGTGTCTCCAGCCTCTTAATCATATTTTAATTTTGAGGAATTTTGGGACCAACTCGCATAAATTTTATTTTAAAGAAAAGGGTAATGCTAACAAGGGTGCATTAATTACACTCTAAAAATGAAATTTATAATTTGAAAATGCAAATTTATCTCAGAATTCTGAGGTGTATTATTGCTTCTTTAAAATTTTGAGGTAAATTTGTATTTTCAAAATAGAAATTCGAGTGCAATTAATGCACCTTAACAAGTGCCTTAAGGGCACTTATTAGTATTACCCTGCTTAACGAGTGCCCTATAGGCACTCGTTAAGGTGCATTTATTGCATTCTAAAAAGGACATTCCACTTTGAAAAAGGAAATTTACCTGAAAATTTTAATGAAGCAATAATTTTGAAAAAGAAAATTTTGAGGTAAATTTCCTTTTTCAAAGTAGAATTTTCATTTTCAAAATGCAATAAATACACCCTAACGAGTGTCCTTAGCATTACCCTTTCTTATATAGTTATCTTTTATAAGGTTCGGATAGCATATTTATATCCCGGAGAGAGGAGGTCTCTATAAGGAAATCTTTCCAAATCATGGGAGATGTCTTCTTTGCTCATAAATGTTGAGATCGTTGACTTTTGAGTATTAATTCTCAAATTTATGAGAATTTAATGTGATTGAAATTATTTTAGATTATGTTCCGGATTATGCGTGGCACTTTGTCAGTTGTGTGTTTCCATCATAATAGGACATCTATCCTTATGTAGGGTGTCTTTCTTGAAGAAGGTGCTTTTAATAAGGGCAGAGTTCATAAATCTATTATCACCAGCGTATTTTAAATAACAATTTAGAGAGGAAAAGAATATTTTTAACAAATATTTCCAATTTGCAACTTCTAGAGCCAGGAGGTGGTGATTTTGGAAGTAAGCTACCTGCAAGTAATTTCATGTTAAGCCACTTTCAAACGTGTGTGTGATTAGGAGCTCTCTGAACTGAACTTTTTAACAAATAATAATTAAGAGCACTTTGATTCCTTTCTACCTTCATCCTTTTCTATAAAAAGTACTGGGTGTTTGTTTGTCTTCCACTTTGCAAATTTCCCAAAAGAGATATATAATAATAATGATAATAATAATAATAATAGAACACGAGTTACAAACATGGCAAGCAGTTCTTATTTCTTATTCTAGCAGAAAAGTATTAACTTTGACAAAATAACCTAAACTTGAAGCACCTTCAATAAGCATTGTTGCAAGCAACTCAAACCGTGTGATGAAAGAGACTGGTTCAGCACGGAGATGCACAAGAAATGGGAAAGCATTTAATGGTGAAGTAGACAATGAAAAGAGAAAACTCATTTCCAGTCCTTCTATTTATCCCAAAATTATGACTTAATCCTTAAATATTAAAATTATACTCTTTAATTTATATTTTTTNATACTTTTTGATTTATATTTTTTTTTTCATAAGTATGAACTCTAAAATTTAAATCGTAATTTTGAAATAAATTTAATAACTTTAAAGAGGTTTTCACTTTTCACTAATGAAAATGAGCGTTAAAGGATGAGAATTGGTGGGAATCTAAATTGTAAATTCTTGAAACGTGATCTTTACTGTGAGGGGTGGTGGTGGTGGGGACAACTATGATTAATCCTCAACGCAAAGAGTTATTGAAGGAAGGCACTTTCAGTGTCTCATAACGTACACAACACAGCCCTTTTTTATTCCTCAAAAGTCTTCCAAATCAACACGTCAATTACCATAGCAAAAATAATATCAATCACAGGAAGAGATGTTGGAGGCAAATTTTGAGTCACACTCATCTGTGTAAGCTTTAAGATATCCTTTTTCTGTTTGGGGGGGATCTAATTTTAGGACTCAAGTGAACAAAATAAGCAATAAGATCTACAGAACTGTCAACAAAAACATGAATAGCAGCAGGCCAAGAAATGAAAATTCTCAAGAGAAAATACTGGGAAAAAGTGATGCTAATACTATTAATCAAGTTTGGGTTTAGAGGGTACAAAGGCTTGTCAAAAAGCCATGAAACTATAAATATATCTATTTCTCTCTCAGAACATGCTTTTCGACATATACCGGCTAAAAACCTGCCGTTGAATAAAGAGCTTCCTGTTAAATTCCAAAATCCCTTCCCAATATTATCTCTAAAGAATGAACCTACATTTTCACAGCCATCAATCATTCCATCCTTGGAGCTCTTTTGGTGTTATACAACTATATATCAATCTCCAACCTTACCTGACAAGTGACAACTATTCAAACTCAGCCACTTTCTCTTTTGCAATTACCAGGCAACAAATACTTGTAGCTCCCTGCATTATTCAACAAATATGCTGGAAGATGTACAGCCGAGTAAGAATGAGGGATCGGTCCCATCTTCCCGATAATCTCCTTAAATGTATACTCCTCAGGAAGCATGTCAAATAGGTCAGCCCCTTTGCATATCACATCCTGAATCCTATCAGGGTTCAGGTAATGCGGGAACCTCACTCGATCATAATGGCTGTAAGCTTTCATCTTGAATATGAATTCGCTGATATGGCGAAAACAAAAGCTACAATGCCATCCAGCATCTGATAACAGGACATCGGACTGTCTATAATGTGCATACCTAGTCTTGCCACTCTGGTATCTATGGACCGAAGCTCGCCAACTTTTGTCGTCTAAGTAGAACTCGTAAGAGTACAAGTAGTTCCTCAATTGAAGATGAAGAATAGGAGGAATGTCATCACACCACCTCAAGAGATTGATTGTGTGGGCACTCGGAATCTCATCAACATCAGACATGATCAAGAGATCATCGTCTTCTATTCCTGCTATCTTTAGAAGCTGGTCCAATGCAACTCTTTGATATGCCTCTTCAACGAAAGGGTTTTCGCCTTTCTTAAATCTTCCTCCGATCACCCCATATGTGAGCCGGGGCTCAGCAAACTTGAATTTGTCCCTGTTGCTTGCAAAGATCAACGGTTTGGTCAGTCCGGTGAATGTTGAGTTTGATTCAAGGAGAACATACTGTGTCACATATGGATACATTTCTTGCCACCGGATGGTGATCATGTCAAGTTCATTACTAAACAAGACTGCATCAAACACCCGTCTTGGTGATTCACGAATTCCCCAACCATGGAGTCTGCAAAGAGTCTCCATCGATACATTCTCGTTATAAAAGTGAGGGATTTCATGGAAGGGCTTTGGAGGAGACTCCCAAAGTGGCCTCAGAAAGTATGTAATCTTCTGGCCATGAAGATAGAGACCAAAAATGCTTATAGGAACTACCATAAATAGAAAAATGAGGATCTTAAGGTCCATCCCTCGTAAGATACACCGAAGCCTCGACATGCTTAACACAGCACGAGTTCCCTGCTGGGTAAAAAACAAAAACTTTGTAAGAACCTCACATGCTGAGTGCACATGATGTGTTATCCAATCATCATAGATTTAACAAAGCAATCAAGCCACAAAGTGGAATAATCATTTGACAACCCTCTCAATTAAGTATGTTAATAGGGAAATCCGAATTAATACATATATATATATATATATATATATATAACAACCATAATTCCGCAAGACATACAAATAATACTTATTTCATGGAAATCAAAATGAGGATATAGAGAGCGACGTGAAAGAGGGGAAGGTGAAAGAACCAAACATTCAGAATTGTAGCGAAGAGTCAAATGGGACAAAGAATACCTGCTCTTCAAACGTTCAAGGTTTAAAAAAACTAGAGACCCACCAAAAAAAACCGATGCATTCAATAAAATATTACACAGATTTTCAAAACATAAACCAATCGACAACGAGAAAGAACCACAAAACAATACACATGAACAATATAAAAGAAGGAATAGGGGAAACAGTATTTCCAGATAACTTCGAATGAAAAAGATCATTTTACAAAAGACAAAAAAGGCACCATAAAAAAAATCAATATGAAGTTGGATTGTAAAATGGATGTAACTTAAAAGACAGAACAAATGCATAAAAAACTTCGAGTTCCCATTTTGCATTGACAAGGCAACCCACAAACAAAACATGAAAATACCAAAAGGAAAACCCAAAATTTCAAAGGAGTTGAGAGAAATCAAGCAGAAGTTGAAACCCAAAAAAAGTAAATAAATAATGGGGAACAAAACAGAAATACACGAACCTGGCCACAAACATCGTCGCAGATTGCATCAGTCTTCTTCGAATTATAATATCCCTCAGACATGGCGGAGTTCTCTCTCAGAGCAGAAAACACAAAAAAAAAAAAAAAA
>QANZ01012212.1:0-28511 GCA_003254925.1 Chamaecrista fasciculata
GATGATGTCCTTTTATTCAATCGCTTGATCAATATGCGTCCCCCTCCCTCCATTGTCAAAATCAACAAAGTTCTAGGGTCAATTGCGAAGAAGAAACATTATCCCACTGCTATTTCGCTTTGTAAACAAGCTCAATTCAAGGGTTTTTCGCCTGATTTAGTTAGTCTGAGCATCTTAATCAATTGTCACTGCCATATGGGTCAGATGGATTTTGCTTTCTCTATATTGGGCAAGATTTTCAAGAATGGTTGTCAACCTGATATTATTACCTTGACTACGCTGATGAAAGGACTCTGCACAAACAATAGGGTTGAGAAAGCTATGGAATTTCATGACCACCTAATAGCTAAAGGCTTTCAGTTGAACGAAGTAAGTTACGGCACATTAATCAACGGCTTATGTAAATCTGGGAAAATAAGAGGCGCCATTCAATTGTTGCAAAGGATGGAGAGGCATTCAGTCAAGCCTGATGTAGTTATTTACACCACTGTCATAGACAGCCTTTGTAAGGATGGATTTGTAAATGAAGCTCGTGACTTGCAATTTGAAATGATTGATAAGGGTGTTTGTCCAAATGTGTTCACTTACAACTCTCTAATCCATGGTTTCTCTTGCTCAGGTGAATGGGAAGAAGCAAATCAGATGCTGAATGAAATGGTATCGAAAGACACTTATCCAAATATCTGTACCTATAATATATTGGTTGATGCTTTTTGTAAACAAGGTAGTATCGCAGAAGCTCAAGCTGTGGTTGCTACAATAGTGAAGTATGGTAAAAAACCTAACGTCATTACATACAGCACCCTTATGGATGGATATTGTTTCATCAATCGTGTTAACAAGTCGAAAGAATTATTCCACAGGATGGTCAACAGTGGTTTTTCACCTAATGTTACCACTTATAATATCTTGATCAATGGATACATCAAGATTGACAGAGTGGATGTAGCCTTGGATCTCTTTAAAGAAATGCGTCGCAAAAACATGGTTCCCAGCACTGTAACTTACAATTCTCTTATTGACGGCTTCTGCAAATCAGGAAGGATCTCACATGTGCAAGATTTTATTGTTGAGATGCATGGGAGTGTTCATCCTCCTGATATATATACTTACAATATCATATTGGATGCATGTCTCAAATTGAAACTTCTTGACAAAGCGATTGAACTATATAAGCGTATGGTTAACCGAGGAATTCAACCTAATGTGTGCACTAACAATACATTTATTGATGGTTTGTTTAAAAGCGGCAGACTGAACACAGCACTGGAGTTTTTTCGTCTTCTTTTGATGAAGGGCCATCACGTTGATGTCTTTACATATACCATTGTTATTAATGGTCTTTGTAAGGAAGGCTTGTTTATTGAAGCAGTTTCCTTGATTTTCAAAATGAAAGAAAATGGCAGCATCCCCAATTCCGTAACATTTGACACTTTGCTCTGTGCTTTATTAAAAAACAAGGAGAACGAATTGGCAGAGAAACTTCTCAATGTGAAGATATCTAGTGGGCTGTCCAAAGATTAGAAAAAGGTGAGACACTATATTTCCATTTCTAGAATTCTATTTAAGCATATATTTGTGTTGAACTTGCATGGAAAGTACAAAATTTTATCAAAAGAATTCTCTGTTGTTTTTTGGCTGGATAGACTGTTTTTCAGTTGAGTGTTTCATCTTTTATTTATTCCAGGTGTTGTATATCAATGTCGGCTTTCGTATTCCATCACCTGTGTCCCCTTTTATAGATCTACTTGAGAGGGGGGCTTGGTGTTGGTTCTGTCCATAGGATTTACGGTGGGAGCCGAAGGAATGGTAGCCGTCCTCCTCATTGATCTGAATCATCTTGATTTCTTCAANTGAGCAATTTTATTATTATATTAATGCCTTGGTTAAGAGATGGTACTCTTAGATTTCGTTGAACATGTTGCAACCATATTCATAAAGCTTGCCCCAATTTTGAATTTGTGGTTTCTTGATAATGTCTATGACACTTGTGTTAAGGACATAGATTCTATGTTCTCATCACATAATGCAGCTATATTGCATTTGTATTCTAGAATGCTATAAATAATTGAACTTAGCATTTCAGGAATTTCTTAGGTTCACTTTTGATTGTCTAAGAGAGGACTTTGGGAAATTACAAACTCTTTGTTAATTAATTTCAATGGAGACAGCAACCAAAATGGAGACAACTCGATATAGATAGATCCACACTTCTGTTGCATATGCTGACTTATTTGAAAGCAATTACCAATTGCATAGTGTGTGTGTGTGTGTATTATAGACTCATACTACTCTTGCTTATGCTGAGATACAAGAAAGCAATCCCCAATTGTGTATATATGTTTTTTGTGTGTGCTGAATGGCGACCACATGAAGCAAAAGAGCCATAAGCAGAGGCATCCAAAGAAATGAGAAATGAAGGCAATGTAGGAATGCCTGGCGAGTTTGTCTTCAAAGGCTGGCTTGTTTGGAGAAGACAGTGAGCTGCTTGGGTAAACTGAATTATGAAATAATATTGCTAGCTGCAAGACAAACTTGTGTGGTATGGATCTCTTTAGTTCACCATCAAGTATTTGAAAATTCAATCTGTATTCTGTAATGTTATTTAAGCAATTGTTTACATGTGGCTGGTTGTTATAGTTCAAAATAGGATGAGCCAGACCAACTATTATATTTCAAATGTAATGTTAGTACTTGACACAATATTTAATTGTGTTCTCAATGATAAGAATGTTGTAATTGAAAGGTGCTTTTGCTTGTCCCATTCCTCAATATATAACATATTAATTTATAATAAAATATTTACTAAATATTTTATTTATTTAATGATAAGAATGTTGTAATTGAACACTAGCGTTGCATATGCTGATATACAAGAAAGCAATCCCCAATTGCACAGGGTGTGTGTGGGTGCTGTGTGTATCATAGACTCATACTAATCTTAGTCTCTTACATATGCTGATATACATGAAAGCAATCCCCAATTGTGTATATATGTTTATTTGTTATGTTGATTGTGTGTGTATGCAGCATGAAGAAAGAGAGCCATAAGGAAGAAGCATGAAAGAAAAGAGAAATGGAATGTTGGATGGCAATGGAGAAAGACTCGCTTTTGGAAACAAGTATAGTTGGAACGTTAGAAGGCAAAATAGGAATATTATTCGAAGAAGATGGCAAGTGCTAGCTGCTTAATTTGTGTTTTACTTGAATATGTTTGTATTTATAAGTTCTTAGGAATACATTTCTGTTTCAGTTAAACAAAATTGGAGCTCTTAAATATGATGGGGATCTTGAAGTTGCAAGGTCTTAGAATTTCCAATCTTTGAATGTTCATCGTGTTGTGATGAAGCATGAATAGATATATTCTAATTTATCCCATCTTTCTAATTTATCTTTCTTTCATTACTATGACTTTTATAGGTCATGTAATGCAATTGCTTCAATTGAATCCCACTCTGATGCTACACTCACAGATGAATATATAGGGAATATCCACTGAAATATCTCGAACTTCACTTTTTAAGTGGCTGGTCGGATTGTGAGTGGTTGATGAGTGGGTGCCTTTTAAACAGGACATACATGGTGTTGTGTTGCTTTTTAATTATTGAGATTAATATTGTCGATCTTAATTATAACTCAAGCGTTTTCGAACCCTCAAAGTTAAAATCTCATTTTTGTTTTCAAACTATAGAATGAGGTTTATTTTGGCCATAAAAGCTATTTTTTATTTCATTTTGTCCTTAAACTTTCATATTTTTTCTATTTTGATCTCCAAAATGTGATTTTATCGCAATTTTAACCGTTATTCTTAGTTCAACCACAAATTTATCTCCAATTTATAATTGATCTCCAAAATGTAATTTTATCCTTAGCCCATTCTTATCTCATTATTCTCAACTTCCCCCTCTTTTTCATCATTTTCATTCATTTTAGTACCAAATCATCAAAATAAAATTGTAAAGTGTCTTAAAACTCTTTCAAACATTCCAATTTAGTCCTTAATCTAAGAATCTTTCAAGGACTAAATTGTATGCAGGGACTAAATTGAAATAAAAAATATTATCATTAAAACTCACTCTTCTTTATCTTCATCAATATCATCATCTTCATCCAAATTTAAACTCACTCTTCCAAAAATGGCGGTGAAGCAAGTAATTTCTAGAAAATCGTATCAATAAGAACATGTTTATACCGCTGAAAATCGCAAAACACAAACCGGAGTTTTAGGGTTCATACCGCCAACTTTGATCCTTCGATTCGACACCATTTCGTGTCTGTTTTCTGAAATTTGTTTATCGTCACATTATGAACATTTAGCACATACAAATTTCTAGATTGATGGTTGTTTATGGTGAAACTCGAAAACCCCTAGAGTAGCGTTTTTTTGGAAATTTTCAGACCACGATTCGACTTTGTTTGAGTTAGTTTTGACAAAAGAGCATATAGGGTTTCATTTTGGGCACCTCTAGAATGTTTGCCCTCAAGAAATTGTTGAAAACTAGCTCTCCATGTCCAGATTCGAAAATGGCTAGGGTTTGAAAAATTAGGGTTCTTAGTTTTGGAGAGAGAGAGAGGGAGGGAGAGAGAAATAAACGAAAATGCCCAGTTTAGGACCAAAATGAAACTTATCCTATAGTTGTGGACCAAAATTTGATTTTTCACTGAGTCACATGCTTATTCCGTCTAAATTCTAACGGTAAAAAAGTTCAAGTACTTAACGTGGGTAACGTCAAAACACATCTACATTTTAAACCACACAAAAATTAGGGTCCTTCATTTTTCGTCGAAAATTACATAGTCCTCGAAAAATTAACACAATCGTCGAAAATCATATTTACGGTCATTTGTTCGCAAAAGGCAGGCCGCCATTAAACTCATGAGGTCAAAAAACCTTGGATTAGGAGTTTTCGTAGTCGTCGGGGCCGCCGTGTATCTCACCAAGAAGTTCGCCGGAGACTTTAAGAACCAAAACGAAACTTTGAGCAAACTTGAGGGACCAAAAATAGGACTTTGGCCCAAAAAAATTGAGGTTAGTGTATAATTGACAACAATGTGAAATGTTGAGGGCGTAACTGACACAAAACAAACGTTAGGGGCATAATTGAAACTGATCCCAAAAATTAAGAGCATCCATCGTTTGCCTAAATAAAATTAAGTTATGGTTGTTACTCTCTTTGATTAATGTTTTAATTCCCAACATCTCAGAGCTACTTCTATGGTATTTTTCTTGTTTGTCAATATGATTAGTCATCTTGTTGCTCTTACTGATATACTATTTTAGGGTTAGTTATCTTTTTATGACTCCTTTTCTTTTACTATGAGCAGATGTAGCTTCCCGAATGACATAACTTGTAGGGTATTATAAGAAATGTCCCTATTGTTTGGAATAATTCAAAATCGGGTTCGTTGTAGAAAGGGTCATTGGGTTATATTTTCGTACAAAAATTAATGGGTCCCAACATTTTCATTAAAATTTTACCTTTTTTTTCAAGATTTTTTTTCATTCAGGTCCTTGATTCATCTCGAATAATCCAAAAACGTTATAAACTTATAATTTTATTTTTGTTTTGCGGGTTTTATAACTTATTTAATAAAGATGATAAATTTTTTAGACTATTCTGAGATGAATCAAAGACCTAAATAAAAGAAAATATTGAAAGAAGGAGTGAAATTTTAATAAAAACGCTGAGATCGGTTAATTTTTGGACGAAAACATATCAAAAAGACCCTTTCTGCTAACAGAGTAAATGACAGGTCTGATTTTGACACTGTTTGAATTAGAAGGATCCCCGTTCTTTAATTACACCAAATCACAATGACCTTCTTATAATTTACCCTAACTTCTATATGTAAAGTATAAACTCGCGCCGGTAATTGCTCTCAATTTCTCTGTGATTTTCCTGCCTTTATCTTCCATTCTCTTTCTCCTCTTTTTATCGATACTCGGTGCAATTCCTCTTTTTTTAAGAAACGAAGACGACGAACCAGAAGCGCGACTTTCTCCTTGTAATCAATATTTCTATTTATGAAAAATACAAGAGATATCATGTTATTTAAAGTGAAACAATATTTCTATTTATGAAAAATAGTTAAATCAAAACATTTTATATTTTGAGAAAATAAAAAAAGTAATTAATAAAAGTTTCTTAAAAGATTCATAAGTAACCCAATTACGAAATGAAATAGATATGATCAAATACAATAATTTGAAAGTAATTATAAAATTTTTAGAAAACATTAAGGACCAAAATGAAATAAAAAACCATTAGGGACCAAAACGAAAATTAAAATGAATATTAGGGACCAAAATATGAAAATGTTCAAGTGCTGCCAATAACAATGAAATAGACATAGCAGTTTCCAAATCAAGAAGGATCTCACATGTTCAAGATTTTTATGATGAGATGCATGGGAGTGTTCATCCCCCTGCTATATATACTTACAATATCTTATATTATATGGTTCCACCCCTTTCTGGTCGTCCATATTTTAAAACTATAGTACAAAATTAATAATAAGAGGAAAATTATTATTTGATCCCTTCTTTTTTACTAAGTTGACGATTTAGTCCCTGATTTATTTTACATACATATTTGCGTGCGCAAAGCCTCTAGTCATATTAGATGCATGTCTCAAATTGAAACATCTTGTCAAAGCGATTGAACTGTATAAGCTTATGGTTAACCGGGGAATTCAACTTAATGTGTGCACGAACAATACATTTATTGATGGTTTGTTTAAAAATGGAAGATTGAACACAGTACTGGAGTTTTTTCATCTTCTTTTGATGAAGGGCCATCAGGTTGATGTCTTTACGTATAACATCGTTATCAATGGTCTTTGTAAGGAAGGCTTACTTGTGGAAGCAATTTCATTACTTCTCAAAATGAAAGATAATGGCATCATCCCCAATTCTGATACTTTTGACACTTTGATCCGTGCTCTGTCGAGAAACAAGGAGAATGAATTGGCAAAGAAACTTCTCAATGTGAAGATATCTAGTGGGCTGTCAAAAGATTAGAAAAAGTTGAGACACTATATTTCGATTTCTAAAATTCTACTGAAGCATATATTTGTGTTGAACTTGCATGGACAGTACAAAATTTTATCAAAAGAATTCTCATATTTGTTTTTTAGCTGGACAGACTGTTTTTCATTTCTGAGTATTTCATCTTTTGTGTATTCTAGGTGTTGTATATCAATGTTGGCTTTCGTATTCCTGGGGTTAGCATTTTCTTGATCTGTGAATCGTTCGTTGATGAGTGAAGACTATCTATCTAGCAAAATGCGATTAGGTTTCAGCTTTTGTCGGGGATATGTGTCAAACACGGTGTGTGATGGGTAAATTTTGGCTTTTGCTACTGAGTGACTTCTAAACAGGATATATATATGGTGCTATGGTTTATTTTAGTCATTTTGAGCAATTTTCGTATTATATTTTTGCCTCTATTATGAGACGGAAGTTTTAAATTTCATTGAATATGGTTCAACTATATTCATAAGCTTGCCCCAATTTTGAATTTGTTGTTTCTTGATAATGTCTATGACACTTGTGTTAAGGACACTCTATGTACTCATCACTTAATGCAGCTATATTGCATGTGCGTTCTAGAATGTTTTAAGTAATTGACCTTGGTGTTTCAGGAATTTGTTAGGTTCACTTTTGATTGACTATAAGAGAGGAATTTAAGAAATTACAAATTC
Organism: Chamaecrista fasciculata; assembly: GCA_003254925.1. NCBI lineage: Eukaryota > Viridiplantae > Streptophyta > Magnoliopsida > Fabales > Fabaceae > Chamaecrista > Chamaecrista fasciculata. The sequence goes on from QANZ01012212.1 coordinate 7,705, forward strand.
TTAATTAAATTTCAATCAAGACAACGACCAAAATTAGAAATAAAGAAAAAAGAAAAAAGATAATTACAACTCAATATAGATAGATCCACACTACTGTTGCATATGCTGACATACTTGAAAACAATTACCAATTGCATATCGTGTGTGCAATTATGTATTATAGACTCATACCACTCTAGCTTATGACATACAAGAAAGCAATCCCCAATTATGTATGTATGTTTTTTTTGTGTATGTGTGTGTGCTGCATGGGAGCCTGATAATCCTTGTTTTGAGAGGAGTGGAAAGGATAAAAAGTTAAAAAATTTTGTTTGAATGTTTTTTAAGGGGAGAATGGAATGGACAAGGAGAGTTACTAAAGCACCTCTTGGCCCTCCAAAACCAAATTTTTGCTGACCCTCCAAATTGAGGAGCCGAGGATGGAGTGGACAAGGTTATATTTTCTAAAAGTAAAGTAAACGTAGGTTATGGTACTTTGTATTGTACTAGCAGTTTACAGGAAACAAGTAGAAATATGTTTTTAGCACTGTTAGAAGTACTGTTAATATTTAGCACTTGAGTCAATACTTTATTGCAATCTCCATGGCAAGAAAAATCTACTTTGTGCTTTCCTTGTCCCATTCTTCAATTGTTGAAGAACATGAACATCATCTGTGAATAGTTGAGGAGTGAGTACTATCCCTCTAGTAATAGTCTTCTAAAACAAACTTACAGGACGCTAAGTTGTTATTAGTCGTTTGGAATATATTATCTCTTTTGTTTTTAAATAAGCTTTTTCAATTTTCATCTTGAGCAGTTGGAGTATTCTGGTGATTTTCTTTATTCATTGTCGGCTTATGTTTTTCATGTGTTGCCTTTTCAAAAACTAAAAGTAAACGTTGGCAGTTGACAGGAAAACAAGTAGACATATATACGAAGAATCCTGGGAAAATACGATATGGTGGTCACTCTTTTATAGTGTTTTTCATGTTTGTCAATTGATTTAGTGATCTTGCTGGTGTATAGCTATTTGTTTTACGACTTTTCTTTCTTTTTGTCAATTGAATTAGGACACTCGAGAGTAATGAGTGAAAGGCAAAGGCAATTAATTAGTATTTCAAAGCAAGGGGAAGATATGAATAAAGAAAAGCTTGCATGTCTTACTATAATAAACAAGTATAACTTGCCAATTGGCCCTCTGTTCAAACAATCTTGTGGTTTAGCCACACTAGCTAATAGTTATCTCATTCTCATCTTGTTCTCTTATTTAGCTATTTATTTTGGATTCATACATCTGAATCAAAAAGAGAGCCCAAGATAAGGACAGAGAGAGAGAGAATTAAACACTGGTTTCATTCATTACTTGAGGAAGACAAGAAAATGAACAAGGGGTACACTACTTTTGCTTTTAAAAGGGCCATAGGTCACCCCATATAGATCGCTTAGCCTGATGATGCAATGTAGGGTTTTTGCTCTGTGTAACAACAATACGATCAAAAGAACCTTCTGAGGCATCCTGTTTGGTGGATCTACAAACATTCATTGCAACCTGTCTACCCCTCCTCACAGGCATGAAAACTATTCTGCCCCACCCACCTCCAAGATCGGCACCACCGCCGGTTTCTTCATCCTTTTCCTCCTCCTCGTTCTCCTCATTATCATCAGCAGTCTCTACTTCCATTACATCAGAATCATGCGTAACCGATTCTGCTTCTTCATAAGGAGCATCATCAGCTTGTTGTAACTTCAACATGTCCTCTTAAATGGTGAAGGGAAACAAATAAAAATAAGAAAATGAATCAGTTCATAAATGGTAGAACTTAGGAGACACGTCAGAGGCTGGGCTACTGGCATTTTCCATTTTAAGATGTAATCGTTCACTAATTATGCCAAATATTTTAATATACATAACAAATGAATCAATTCACTTTAATCAACTATTTGTTTTTCTTTTATCAAAACTTTTAATTTCATTTTAAGAAAAAGAAAAAACAAAAAATTCTAGCTACTCTCTCTGGCCCGCCAACCTGCCATTTTAGCTGGTTTGCTGGGTCAGCTCAATAGTCTTTAAACTTTTCAAAAGCCATAAAATGAAGGAAGGTGGTGTAATAAACATGTCAGATCATACATTGTATTGTAAAGGATTTAACAGAAAACAAGCATTCAAAGGCATAAGAAATACCATAGTCGATCTCGAGATCCTCTGGATTTCTTTTGGCATGCTGCTCCTTCAAAGTCTCGAATTTCACACCATCAAGAGGCCAAGGTTCCCTGGTTAAGGGAAGGGGATAAAAAGTGATAGCTTAATAATCAGAAATTTCAGCCAAAAAATTCCATATAAGCAGAACAAATTAACGCTAATATAATAAGGAAATATATGCTAAATGTTAACATGTTTATAATTTTCCACAGGGAATGTCAGTACATGTCCCTCAGTCAAAGTTGCATGAGAAAGGCTTATTTAGTANGATGGCTTTAGTTGTCATCCAATTTGTTCGGTTCGGTTGAAAAAAAATGTCAAAACCGATCCAAACCGAAGTTTGAACACCCCTATTATTTAGTAACACTTGCCTTGGTCTCTGTCCTCGCCTGAAAGCAACGAAGGAAAACTTCTCATCTTCAAATCCACGTAAGGGCTCACCCTTGGAACGCTATAGAATGATATAAAGTTGTTTAAGTTAGAACCAAAAACAAATTTGTTATGATTATGATATCAAAGAAAGAGGGATCACTTGACCCATTCAACAAGGAAGGTAGAATAAGAATATGGGTTAAGGAGAAACCTTGTATGCACGTTGTGATGTTGTCCTCTCCAAGCGCTGAACAAAATGACAATATTTTCCAGTTTTTACAAGTGGGCAAGGACCATCATGAGGACACTGCATCATGAAATTATATCATATTAAACAAGGAGGATGAACAAGAAAAAGGGTATGTGGTTTCCCTTTTCACTTTTTTGGAGGGCGGGATGTTGAAGAGGAAGTTGAATCAAAATGTAACATACTTACAGGAGCAACAATATGAGCACCAGATTTCTCAGTCATCAAATCTTTACAAACTTCATTAGTCTTGTGGGCAGTTTTACGATATTTCTAACAAGATAGCAAAAGTTATAAACAAACAGTAACTAACCTAATCTAAGACTTTCTAAAATAGAAAAATATAAGAGCAGTTAATTTACCCTTTTTTCCATCCATAATAGGTGAGATCTCATTTGAGCTATAATATTAGATCCATGAGGCGTTCCAGGTTCAACCAAAACCTACAGATGTTGATTTCAGAAATGGAGGTAAGATCAGATTGAAGATTGCAATGATCCAAACAGAAGAGAAATTAGTGAAACACAAAATTTGCTTGCATAGACCCTCCTGCTCCTTATTTCCTTCTCTACATTATTATACTGTATAAACTTTCTAAAAACGTTCTAAATTGGTAGCTTTTCTTATGGGTTACATAAAAGTCCTCGAATGAAAGAAAGCTAATGTGGCATATATAAATACTAGAAAATCCTCATCATGATAAGGCCCCAAAAAAAAAACAACTACAATATTAAGAACATACCAGAACATCTTGCGTTAAATCCCAAAGTTGGCGAACCATTGTAATTCGATCCTTGAGTGATGGTATCTCTCCGAGAACATAGGACTTGAGAACAAATGACATAGGTACTTAGCATCAACTAAAGACAAGGATAAATGCTTAAAAAAATTATATGAAAAGAAAGTATGTCACTTTCAATAATATAGAAAAGGCAAGTAGGGTTCCACAACTAAACAACAAAACTGAAGGAAGAGAGCAAATCCCATGGTGCTACTTAAGGAGTTCCCTTCCAATTTCAAAAATTGGAAAAATAAAGAAGGAAAAAGGCTCAACATTGAATATGTAAAACTCTGATTTTGCAGATAAGAAATAAATATGATATTTACTTTATCTATAATGAAATGGTACAGTACTACTGTTCCATTTACTGGCAAAGCAAAACAAAACATGATCTTCAGTCGGTTCTTTACCCATCTGACTGTAATTAAGTTAGAGCTTGCTGCATGATAGTAAGTTATGCAAAAAGCATGACAATATTAAAATTTTATCTTTGATACAATTTATTTGAGACAAACATGATGTTTCTCATAAAATGTTGATGGTTTATAAGAATGTCACTCGATATTTTTCCATTTTTTTTTATGGGGNGGGGGAGGGCGGAGTGGGGGAGGGATATATAACATGCAATTTCTCCAACAAAAAATTCACCATCAATTCCAAGCAGGTTAACCAAGTCAAACCAATACAACATAGTTTGATTTGATACTATTTATTTATCGTTTTATGTTTAAACAAATTTCATCAACTTTAAGACCAGTTCTTTTAATTTTCTATTTTCACCTCTAAAGTGCACAAACTGGTAATACATTGAACTTGAAGAACTAACAAACTTGGTGCTAATCAAAAGTAAATAAACTTACAGCAATTACAAGGTCATGTCCCCTCTCTGATTTACCAATACTTTTAGAAAGTGATTGAATGCTGTCAAAGCTATGAATAAGTGGCAAATTCTGGAGACCTAAATCAAAGAAAAATGAGATTTCATCAATCACTACCTTTTTCTTATGAATATCACTCAGGAAAAGATTTTAGTATAGGCAATCCTAGTACTGAATGACACATAAATAGATCTAGTAGAAACTCCAACAGAACCTCCTGGGCGATAGCAGTAAAAATGAATTGCACTAGAATAGGATAATTAAATACTTAAGTATCATTACACCCTGGGTTGATAACATTTTGTTCCTTTTGATACTATTAATGTTGAAAATTCATGCTTTACTATCATAACAAAAGAATCTTTTTTTTTTCTGAAAAGATATCCACTTCAAAAACTGAAGTCACTTATAATATATCGAGAGTTGTGGGACACAGTTGATGCCAAAAACAGATTACTTCATTTCAACTGCTGAATTATTCAGGCACCACCAATAATTATCTTTGTCTGTGCTAACAAAGAACCAACCACAGCAAGGCATGTCTGCCACTCTCTTTCACAATTATATTTTTCTTGTGCATTTTGTGAACATCTTCTCCTCCATTAGAAAGAACCAACCCCCTTTGTTTTCTTTCATCTTTCAATGTTTCAATTACATTAGTTCATCTTAGAAGGAGAAAGTCCTGCATTGTTTACAACAGAATCAATCTTATCTCCCCTAATTCAAAAAATAAAAAACTATATCTTAACCAAGGTTCTTTTTATCATCAATTACCATTCAATAGCCTAGAGACGAACAATTTTCCTGGAACCAATATGCTAGTCGAAGTGGCTGTGTTATGCTTACTTGCTTGGCTGATCAGGACCTTATTCTTGAACGTTGACCAAAATCAGGATTTTTTGAGAGAGATCAAACTCATATATTATTATATATACTACGGTGAATATAATCCAATTATTACAAACTATAAAATAAGGTACAAAACTATGAACTTTATAGGTGCAATCACCATGATGATATTAGTTTATCTTCGTTGTTTCAGAGTAAGAGAAGGTACTGTCTCTCCTAAGTTTCAGTAAATGCGGTACCTCAGATAATAAAATCAAGAATGAGTTTAAAATGCATGGTTCAGTGTTTCTGAGGTTGTTAGATCAGTATTCTGAGGATCTAAGAGGCCTCCAGATGTTATATGCCCAATGAGAAGAGCTTTTAAGTCTAAGCAATCCAGACCTAAGGAATATAATCTTATAACACATGAATAAAATGCGTTAGATGAGATCTTTTCCGGGAGCTAGACAGTGTTGTCTTGTTCTGCCTCTCCTGTCAGCCTTGATTACTGTTAGCAGGAATTAGACTTCATATTACGTAATAACAGATCTCATTCAATAGCAAAATTACTATGCAGGAGTCAACCCTTAGAATCTTGGCCTTTTTCATACGGCTGTTGAGCTTATCAGTCAGTGAAAATAAGACAAGTACTAACATTCTAATCTTCATGCCTATAGAAACACTTAGAAAGTAACCAAAGTAAGTCCTCCAAGCCTACAAAGGCCCATAGTAACCTGTGAACCAACTATGTCAGACGGTGGCTTGGCTAGACTTCTCTGAGGAACTTAAATTTCTTAATCTCCTTTATCTCAAATTGACAGGACTATGGACCCAATCTTTTTAAAAGAAGTTAGTAAATGGTTACCTTGTATGAGTCTGCGACCTGCACGTTGCATTGACTGCGATGGTTCTATTAAATTAACTTTTTCCACAGACTTTGGCCAGACTTCTCGCAGGGCCCTAGATCAGCATATTTCATTCATCACAAATTTCAAGAGATATCAAACTCAAGTTACAATAGCAAAGCCACTAATTCTTCAGAACACTGTTCAAGAGTCTTTTACCAGAAAGCTGATCCTGTTCCAGCACCAAAATCTAGTACCCTAGCTGGGGAGAAACCAGGAAGCCTTTGACGAACCTAAAGAGACATAAAATGCCAAAATCTTAAGAAGACCCATTTCAAATGCAAACATTCTATTAAAGGCTAAAAGGTTTTGCATTGCTATTTATAATGGTAAACAAAATGCAGTAAAGATCAGATAGTAAATACACAATTAACCTCTCACAGAGATTAAATCATTTTGTAAATGACCCTACAAGTTACAACCATAAGATGGGAATAAAACCATTGACAAGAGACACTACAATCCCACATATTTGGGGTTTACTATGGAAATAAAATTTCAACTAGGTTCATGAATTCTTTTCCCATGTATGATTACTGCTAAAATCTACCACCTGAGCTCCCACTGCCATAAAGCTTACTCAAGCAAAATCATTACTTTATACTTTATAGCCTCTGAAGAAATATTTTCACTGATGTTTACTAGTCTTATCATGCATGCATTTAAAAAATCTGCTACACCTATGATTTCCTTTTCACAATTTGTATTACATATAATTTCAACTATTTTATTCAGAAATAATTTAAAAGCAAGATATAAACAACTAAAAGACTTATATCTTCTTCCTCTTTTAGGTTAGGATTTTTTTTCCAATTATTTCAAAGATATAACTCTTCCTCTTTCTGGATTTTTCCCCACTGACCTCCTTGAGTACTCTGTAACATGCAGAGTAAACAGCAGGCATTCGAGAAGCAACATAAGCAATAGTCTCATCATCTCTGTAGGTAAGACCTATGTCACCATAAGAGCTTGTAATCTTCCAACGCTTTGATTGTACAACAGACTTCAAAGGGTCCTCAACTAGCTCTTTTGATGTGGAAGTAGTAAGCTGTAGATTAACATCCTTGATTTGGTTGAATGACTGCGACAATCTTAAAACTTTCTTCTTCATATGTGGCTCCTCCTCCTCTACAATCCCAAATCCACCATAAGAGATTGTAAACTCATGAGCCTGAAATTGTATATACACAATACAAATATGAAGAAAAAAAAAAGAGGAGACCTTTTAGGTATTTTTTAATGGCACGACGAAGACGCACAGGGACAACGAGGCATCGTTGGGATTGTTTTGCCGCATTGCGAAGGGTTTCGCTGGTCATGATTTTCTGGGCAGTTTCAGAGATTGTCTGGGCAGCCATGCTGGCCCTAGATTGAGAATCCTCCCTTGATGATCCAAGCAAAGTGATTTCTGAATCATTGATAATAGGAATTTAAGAAATTGGCTACAGATAAAGAACTTGTTAAAGCAGAAGAAACAATGAGAAAATCGGGATTGAATTAAGTAATTAGAAGAAAAACACCTGAGATGTCGAGATTTCAACTTGAATGATCGGGATTCAATATAGGTAGAGAAAGATCGAGCTGAAAAAGTGGTTACCTCTTTCTCTTATACTTTCTCGAACAGCCTCCTTCTTCTTCGACTTGATATGAACTATGAAGTGTGTAGTATGAAGTAGCGGCAAAACCAGAAAAACCCCTCTTAAACCCGATTACTAGCACTAGAGTCTAAAATCACCCATGAAGACTAGAAATTTCATTTTAAGGGCGTGTTGTGGTGTGAGAAGTGAGTCTCCCACTTGAGAGGGTCCTAGGGTGTGAGACAAGAGGAGATCATTTAAGTGAAACGCAGGGTTTCATTTTTGCATTTTCATCATCTTCTTTCTCCACTTGTCTCACACTATAGGACCCTCAAGTGGGGACTCACTTGAGGGGATCTGACATCCGTATGACACCTATACAACACATATTCCTAAATTTTAGAATATGAAATCAATTTTTTTTGAGTAAATTGCAGTTTAGTACCCTGTGGTTAGGGGCGATCCCACTTTGGTACCCTGAAAGAAATTTTTTTGCAGTTTGATGCCCTGTGATTTGCTCTGTTAACGAATTGGTCCCCTGTGCTTTATTCCGTTAGGATTTAACGGCAAATGTAACTTAAAATGTCAAAAACCTCCCAACAAGTCTTCTCTTATGCGTTTAAGTCCTTTCCCTTTACTAAAAGGGATCAAAACATAAAGAAAACATAAACTAAAGAGTACATTATGTAATTTTACTGTTGAGTTGAAATTAATTATAAAAGGGTCTTTAGAATTCTAAAATTACAGAATTTTCTCCTTTTCATAAGATCTTTTGAATAGGTACTAATTTAATTACACTTTGATCCCAAAAGTTTATGATCTTTATCAAAATAGTCCTTAGAACCTCAAAAGACAAATGAGCATCTATGATTTTGATGGAGATTATGCCCTAGGGCCAATCATTCTATAGATATGTTTGGAACATATCAATTAATTTATGGAGATAAATTAATGGTTATCATATTATTAGCATGTTTACTATGATAACAGTCCATGATTAATTATGAGATAGTTAATCTAAACTGTCCCTGGTCGCTCATTCGAGTGGAAACTTGAATCGAACCAAGACCAGCATGACCTCGGTGCATGGAGATGCACGCACTAGATGCTGGGACGAGAGTCATGGTGCAATTATGTAAGGGGTTACAAATTGCTGGACCGACCCGGAGAGTTCTGCATGGGTTCAGTCATTAGCTGGTCTCTCCTGTACAATCTGTCATGATGCCCTTAGACCTGAGGTCTTGACTATTCCGGCATTACAGTTGTCAAACTTTGGCTTAGTCTAACGTTACTCGTAACAGGGTAGCCATAAGGGCTGAGTACGGGTTTGGTTGATTGTCATGCTGAGGAATGTGGTTGACCAAGATGGAATTTTGTCCCTCATAGAGATGGGAGATATTTAACTGGGCCCCTCGATGAGTCTGTCTGTCCAAGGGAATGTGTGGCCACACTGGATATTGGGACTTACTCAAGGAATCGAGAAAGTTGAGGTTTGGATTTTGGATGACTTTCCCATGCCTGATCCTTACCAAAATATCGTAGGACAAAAAGGGATCTGAACATGATAGTACTAAGGTTAAGTCGTTTAGGGGTTAAAACGATAACTCACGTGTTTTGGGTAGTCGTGATGGCTTGCTAGAGTCCGCTCTCGACTTGTAAGTCATGAGATGATTTACTGCCAACTTCACGTGGGGCCTGCTGGGTCACACACGAGCAGGAACCAGATGCCAAGCTGGGACACGAGTTAACCCTAATTCGTGGGTCACATTTGTGACACCGTTTGAGACATAACTTATTGTGGGACATAAAGTCTTGTCTTGAATTAATTATCTACAGATATATTATATTTAGATTTGTGAGACAAATTTAAATATATATATATATATAATAATTGTTAAATAGATAATTGGATTAGGCTATTTACAATTATATTCCTATTTATAATATTAGGGGAATTATAAATTAGATAATGTTCCTAAGAGTTAGGAAATTATTAATTTATTAAATTCACTAATATTAGGACTAAATAGGATGAGGTTGGCGCCTCATATTTAAAAGGAATTTAATTAATAAAAATGTTTTATTAATTAAAGTCATGGCTTGAAATTTGAAATTCAAATGAGATTTGATCTAGATTTCAAATGGATGAATTAAATATATTAAAGTAATATTTTAATTCATAATTTATAGGGCAAGTCGAAATTCTAGGCCCATTGGATTTAAAATATTAATGTAATATTTTAATTCAATTATCTAGAGTTTGAGACTTGGTGAGATTGTTTTAAAGATATTGTGGCAATTCTTTAATTCAATATTGTTGGAAAAAAAAAATAGTTATAACTTCCTAAGAGTTAGTTAGTTATTTTAATTTATTAAATTCAACAAGATAATAGGGGGGAATGGTGCATGGGAGAGAGAGATTTGGGAAGATTTGATCTTCCAAATTGATTCTCCAAGATTGCATTTTGATTCCAATTTTAATATTATAGTAATATTTTAAATTGGAAATCAAGTCATAAAATTTTGATATAAAGATATCATGATCTTATGGTTTGATAATTATATGATTTTAGGGTTTCCTAAATTATAATTATCAAAGTCCCCAAACCCTATAAAAGGAAGCCTAGAAGTCGACTTAAACAACACAACAACTTAAGAATTGGATTCTTGAAGGAGAACTAACAAAGAGGGAAATTTCGATTTTTTGCTCTAGGTTAGAGAGAGATCACAACTTGAGAATTGGATTCTTGAGAGTGAAATCACAAAAGGGTGAGAGCCTCATGCACATTAGAAAAGTCGACTTAGCCTAGTTCTTCACAAAGGAAAATTCGATTTTACCTTTGGTGAGGAGAGAGAGAAAAATCGCAGCCTTGCTTTCCTAGAGAGAGAAAGTGGCGCATAATATTAAAGAGTTTAATATTGTGTGACAAGGTTGTGTGGGATCAAGAATAAGATTCTTGATCAAGGCGCCACACAGTTCTTGATAATTCAAGAAGAGTTCTTGAATTTAAAGAACACCGTAGATAAAGGTTCCGGATTCACTTGGAGAAGTGAAGGAGGCTAGCACCTAGGCATCTTCGAAACTGTTCGTGTGGATTACCGGAGGAGGAAGGACGCGTCACGTGGACTTCTAGGAAACGCCCCGTTCAACTAAACCGATTGAAACTCGTGAGGTATACCACTAACCAAAGGTTTTAAATTCAGCTAGCGGATCCGTTCGGGAATTCTAGGACCTAGGCGTTTAAAATTTTAATTTACAGTTTTTGCTTCCGCTGCCTTAGGCGCCCTGAATTCCCAACAGATTTATCAAAAAAATCCTCATATTCAACTACCAGAAGCTGAAATTTTCATTTAAGTACATTACAAAGAAATCAAAACCTCCAAATTTTTCCAAAATCAAGCCCCACAAATTTCATTCAAACCCCCAAATTTCTTCAGACCCACAAATCCAAATATGAGAGTTGTTCTAAAAAATTGTTATAATGCTAAAAGCCTAAAACAACTTATACTATAGTTTATTATATTTTAAAATTTAGAAAACATAAAATTTTATTTCGAATCATCATTATCATTATTTAAATTTAACAAAAAAAAAAAGGCAAGACCAAAGCCCATTTCCGCCTCAATCCATAAGAGCCAATAACCCTAATTTATTCCTCGTTCACCGACTCAGAGAGAGAGCAAGGGTGGTGGCTGCTGTGGAAGCCTCTCTTCCATCACTGTAATGCATAAGCTTTCACAGTCGTTGCCGCCAGCATCGCCATGGCTCGTTCTCTCGTGCAATTGAAGCGCCTCGTCGCTCTCGTTTCCGATGAGCTTCCCTTTCCTCTTCGTCGGCGAGGTTACGTGGCATCTGCATCCGACGTGTCGTGAGTGCCGGAATCGATGCTCGTCGGAGCACAGGTCCGACGGTCGGCAAGCTCGAAGACACTTCTGTCACTTTCGGAAATTTGGGAGATGAGTCACGAAGGTGGAGGCACATGCGCAACTTTAAGGGTTTTGATTTGTGGATCTGAAGAAATTTGGGAGTTTTGATTTGTTTGTAGTGTACTTGAATGAAATTTATGGGGTCTGAAGAAATTTAAGGGGCTTGATTTTGGAAAAATTTGGAGGTTTTAATTTGTTTGCAGTGTACTTGAATGAATCATAGATGTTTATTTGTCTTTTGAGATTCTAAGGACTATTTTGATAAAGATCATAAACTTTTGGGATTAAAGTGTAATTAAATCAGGACCTATTCAAAAGAAATCTTATGAAAAGGATAAAATTCTGTAATATTAGAATTCTAAAGATCCTTTTATAATTAATTTCAACTCAAATGTAAAATTACATAATGTACTATTTAGTTTCTGTTTTCTTTATGTTTTGATCCCTTTTAGTAAAGGGAAAGGACTTAAACACATAAGAGAAAAGTTGTTGGGAGGTTTTTGACATTTTAAGTCACATTTGCCGTTAAATCCTGACAGAAATAAAGCACAGGGGACCAATTCGCTAACGGAGCAAACCACGGGGCACTAAACTGCAAAAAATTTTCTTTCAGGGTACCAAAGTGGGGTCGCCTCTAACCACAGGATACCAAACTGCAATTTACCCATTTATTTTTAATACAAAGCTAGAAATATATCCTAAAAGTTAAACGAAATAAAGTCTCCGAACTGTAAATAAGAGTAGGGTAAAAACTGAAGGACTTGTCGAAGAAGGCTGCGGCCTATTGTGTCTGCACGAAGAAAAGAGATATGATCAGGAAGTAACTGTCGTATGTCTTCGATAATCGGTTGCAGAGGGAGAGGCAGTATTGTGATTTCTTTGATCCAAAAAACGTGCCCTTGCCGTTGCATCGCAATGTAATGTAACTCCTCTATTGAGACTAGTTGCTTTGCTAGACAGTCTCTAACCACCCAAAAGAGAAAATGGAGCTTGTCCCTGTTAGTAACATTTCGCCAAACCAGGAGTTGGCGCCAGTGACCGTGATGTGTGAGAAGAGCAAAGACACAAAGCACCCTTCTATTTCTGTGCACAAAGAAATGCAGAATTGAATGACCTATCCAAAGTGCTCTGTTCAAGGTTCCAATAGTAAGGCGATGAGCTTGCCTAGCGTGACTGTCATTGAGGGGAAATGGTTGCCATTTGGCCGTTGAGTAATTTTGTAGAAGAACCTGGTCTTTTTGAATTACTTGAATCGGTGTAATTGCTGAACCATCATGTAAAATGAGATTCCTGACTTCCCAGATATAATAAAGAAGAACAACGAAAAGTCTACACTGATGGATGAGGTGATGTCGGTTCTCCTGGAAGAGTTTTAGATGCTGCTGAAGCCAGGTTGTGAAGTCAACCAAATCCTCTGCTGCAGTAAGAGTAAGGCACGAACCAAACCATACGGCCCTAGGAAAGTGACAGTTCACAAAAAGGGGAAGAAGTGATTCATCTGTACCTGAACAAAAAACACAATTCTGTGCAATGTTAAGATGATGTTGTTGAAGGATAGCAGAAGAAGGAATAGCCTGATGCAAAAGTTTCCATAAGAAAAGAAGAAACTTAGGTGGGAGGTCAATCTTCCATAACCACCCCCAATCTACAGACAGACTAGAGGCAGTGGCAATGGAAGAAGCTTCTTGTTGGAGAAGAAGCTGATGGTATCCTTTAGACACCGAATACTTCCCATCTGCTGCTAATTTCCAAATCATCCTGTGGGACCTGCCAAGAATAGAAAATGAGAGCTGGTGAATCTGCAAACGGATGGGATCTGGAAAATGTTGTTGAAGCCGGGTGAGACTCCAAGTAGTTGAATATGAATCAATGAGCTCATTGACTGTACTACTTGAGTTAGTGATTGAAGAATTATGATTCCACCAAAAACAAGAGTTTAAAGGAACATTGTTGCCAGAATTGATGTGCCACCAAAGATGGGTTCTAATGAGGCTCATATTCGCTGCCATGCTTTTCCAAGTTGGAGAAGGTTGACTAGAATGCTTTGGCAATGGTTCGATGTTGCCTTTGAAATACTTGGAAGTGGTCCAATTAGAAAAAAGAGAGCTTGTATCCTGGGTGACCCTCCAAAATTGTTTGGATAATAGGGCCTTGTTCATAAGTGAGAATGACTTTATGCCCAGCCCTCCAGCATTCCTTGGAAGGAACAGAAAGTTTTTGCGAAGCAAATGCATTGCAGGTCTTTGATCCTTGTACCCCCAGAAAAAATTCACTACAATTGAGTCCATTTGGTGAAGAGTTTTTTTAGGAAAAGCGAAAGAACTCATCCTGTAAAGGGGGAGACTTGATAATATCGACTTGATCAGGATTAGACGTCCTGCCTGAGAGAGGAGTCTTGCCTTCCAACCACTAAGTTTGTGATTGAGTTTGTCTAGCATTTCAGAAAAGTTGTCTTTCTGACTAGGGGTATCCACAAACACTCCTAAATACCTGCGGAGGTTTGGCTTGTAAGAAACCCCAAATGTTGATGAGAGAAACCTCTTGAAGGTGTGAGGGGTATTGGGACTGAAAATGATTGATGATTTCTGCTTATTAATGTCCTGCCCTGCTAAAGTGCCATAAAGATCTAGAATCTTTTTGATTGATGAACAAGCTTCAGGAGTGGCTTCAAAAAACAAGACAGTGTCATCCGCATACATCAAATGAGATATCTTAGGGCCTTTTCTTGCAAACTGGATACCCTTGATTTTGTTGCTTTGCTCCAAATCAGTCAGAAGGCAGGAAAGAACATTAGAACAGAGAAGTAAAAGATAAGATGAAAGAGGGTCACCTTGCCTGACACCTCTTTGAGGAGTAAATGAGCTTGTGAAATGACCATTGAATAGTAGAGTGTATTTTACTGTTGAGTAGCACTGTCGAAGCAACTGGACCCAAAGATCAGGGAATTGCATACGATGCAGAACAAATTCAATGAAACTCCAAGAGAGTCGATCATATTCTTTGGATATATCGAGTTTTAATGCACACCATTTGGATTTGACTCGTTTGGCTTTGTGGATGTAGGCCATAAGCTCTGAAGCGAGAAAAATATTGTCATTGATGCTTCTCCCTTTAATAAACCCATTTTGTGTTGGAGCTATAAGGTCTTGAAGAATTGGTTGCAAGCGATTGACAAGTACTTTGGAGATGATTGGTTGCAATCATTTTTTTTTATAACTTTAATATGATAAATAATAGATAATAATAATATATAATATATATTATGAATAAATATTGTAATTTTTAAATTTTTCATTAAAATTTATGAATATTTAATTATTTATATATATAAATATATGTCGTGTCATGTCGCGTAATTTTGAGAGTTTGGCGAGTCACTATGTCTGTGTCTGTGTCGTGTCCCATATCCATGTCAGTGTCCATGCTTCATAGAAAATCACGAGATTGCCCAAAAACCTCTTTATTATCGGAAAATTACATCAGAGGCCAAAAAGAAAACTCTTATAATTAGTTTTAGAGGAAACTTACTATTTGGTCCCTTTTTTTTCACAGTTTCAACTATTTGTCACTACATTTTTGAAATAGACAATTTGGTCCCTCGGAAATTAAAAATGTCAACTCGTTAGTCCTTGTAGCATATTTTCGTTACTGACACTGATGATCTGAACGTTAAGTGCACATGTAACTTGTTAAGTGTCACATATTTAACTATTTAGGGCCAACTAGGGTTTGAGATTTGGGGATATTTCAATAGTTTATATCTTATGGAAGCTTCACGTGTTATACAAATATTTGGGTCTAACTCAATTTTAGGTCAGTTTAATTGTGTTTGTTGGTATAGTTCGATTGGTTTAGGTGACTAGGATGCCAAAGTGGCTTTTGACGGTGTTATGTAAGCATTTAACGTCCACGCGTCATTAAGTAATTTAACAGATTCTAACTAAGGGACTAAATAGTTGACTATTACAATAAATGAGAGACTGAGTAGTCTATTTCAATAAATGAGAGACCAAATTGTTGTTTCAGTAAAAAAAGAGGGACGAAATAATAGGTTTCCTCTTAATTTTAGTACATAAGAGCAATCATACAAAGGTGTAAATATTTGTTTTTAAAATGAAGAATTTAAGAAGAGGAAAAAAAATGATAGTAGATTAATTGAAGATGGGAAAGTATAGCGAGTTGGAGACTTCTGTTTTCTTCCCCATTGATTTTTAATTAAATTTAAAATTTCAATTTTCAATTTTTTTTTCGATTAAATTATAGGTATTCTCCCGTCTATCCGTGTAACGATCTAAACGAAGACTAATCTTATTTAAGCCTTAGTAGTGAAACAGTTAAAGCACTCCTAACAATATCGACTTTAGGAATCGAACCTGGGTCCTGTTACCTAGGGTGTAGCTCGCCAATCACTACATCACACACTTGTTGGTAAAAGTATACTTTTAATCTCTAAATTTTACATCAATTTTAAATTTTGTTTAATGTCAATTTTATTCTCGAAATTTCATATAATTTCACATTTTAATTGACATTATCTTTTATACTAACTTTATTCAACAACAACAACAATCAAAGCTTTTTCTCACTAAGTTGGGTCGATTATATAGATTAATTGGCACTAACGTGTTCTATCTTTGCATATTTTCTACAATTAAATTATTAGTGAGTAAATCTTTTTTGGATATTTTCTCTAATAATTTTGTTTGGTCTTCCTCTTCTTCGGATTGTTGAACAATTACTCATTTAGTCCACTCTACATACCGGAGCCTCCATAGGTCCTATTTGTACATGTCCAAATCACTTAAGGGGTGTTTTTTCCAATTTTCCTATGATAGGTGCTACCCCAACTTTCTCTCAGGCGATCTCATTCCTTATCTTATTCTTCTTAATATAATCACTCATCTATCATAACATTGTCATCTCAATCACGTTAAATTTCTACTTATGTTAACCTTTTATCGTCCAACATTCAATAATCAATATCATACAATAAAGCGAGTCTTCTAACCGTGCGGTAAAATTTTCCTGTTTAAGTGAGAACCTTTTATCACAAATAACCCATGAATTCTTTCTCTATTTCATCCATCATACTTGAATCTTGTGATTTATGTCTTCTTCTATTTCTCTTTTATTTTGTATTATCATTCCCAAATACTTAAAATTTTTGCGACTTTGTTGTATATGATGATCCCGAGCTTCACCACATCCTTAGGATTAACTTCTCTTCCACTGAATTTAATACCATAAAATGCACTAATTAAGATCATACAAACAGAAACTCCAGGAAGACTTTCGAACACATTTTTCACCTGTCCAAGAGATTGTTGTTACAACAAATCCTCGCAACTTCATATAATCAATCCTAAAGATCCCATTACAAAAAAAAAAAAAANAAAAAAAAAAAAAAAAAAAAACAAAGTGCACTTTTAGTCCCAAGAGATGAGAGTGAGAGAATAAGGGAAAGAGGAAGGAGATGTGAGAAAGACAGGAAATTTGGAGAAAGAATACCTCTTAATTCCACAAACCAACATCTTCTCTTCAGAGTTCAGACTACAAGGACAAAGTAGCCCTTCTGCTTCGTTGTCTTGGTTTCTTACTGTGATTTGGAAACTCATAGTTCTATTTCATTGAAGACAAAAGATATATCATGTTATTGAATTCTGATAGGCAGTGTCGTTCTTTCTTTCTTTTTTTCCAAAATGCAAATATATATATATATATGGTATTTTGAGATTAAATAAATAAAATATTTAGTAAATATTTTATTATAAATTAATATGTTATATATTGAGGAATGGGACAAGCAAAAGCACCTCTCAATTACAACATTCTTATCATTGAGAACACAATTAAATATTGTGTCAAGTACTATATATTATCAGTGCTTCTAGAAAAATAGACTAATGCGGTAGTATTCCTCGGAAATTAATTTGAGGGCACATACATACCATGAGGCAAATCTGCATTGATAATCGAACAAATTCACAAACCCAGAAAGCAAGCCACCATCTCTATTATCGAAGTTAAATTCTAAACATTGATGTCAACCTATGTATTGAATAATAATAATAATAATAAAACTAAGGCAGATATTCTGTTACTTTTTCATCTTAATTATTACATTTGAAATATAATTGTTGGTCTGGCTCATCCTATTTTGAACTATAACAACCAGCCACATGTAAACAATTGGTTAAATAACATTACAGAATACAGATTGAATTTTCAAATACTTGATGGTGAACTAAAAAGATCCATACCACACAAGTTTGTCTTGCAGCTAGCAATATTATTTCATAATTCAGTTTACCCAAGCAGCTCACTGTCTTCTCCAAACAAGCCAGCCTTTGAAGACAAACTCGCCACTCGCCAGGCATTCCTACATTGCCTTCATTTCTCATTTCTTTGGATGCCTCTGCCTTATGGCTCTTTTGCTTCATGTGGTCGCCATTCAGCACACACAAAAAACATATATACACAATTGGGGATTGCTTTCTTGTATCTCAGCATAAGCAAGAGTAGTATGAGTCTATAATACACACACACACACACTATGCAATTGGTAATTGCTTTCAAATAAGTCAGCATATGCAACAGAAGTGTGGATCTATCTATATCGAGTTGTCTCCATTTTGGTTGCTGTCTCCATTGAAATTAATTAACAAAGAGTTTGTAATTTCCCAAAGTCCTCTCTTAGACAATCAAAAGTGAACCTAAGAAATTCCTGAAATGCTAAGTTCAATTATTTATAGCATTCTAGAATACAAATGCAATATAGCTGCATTATGTGATGAGAACATAGAATCTATGTCCTTAACACAAGTGTCATAGACATTATCAAGAAACCACAAATTCAAAATTGGGGCAAGCTTTATGAATATGGTTGCAACATGTTCAACGAAATCTAAGAGTACCATCTCTTAACCAAGGCATTAATATAATAATAAAATTGCTCAAGATGAAAATTGAAAATACTTCAGATATAATTAAAAGTTGACAATATAATCTAAATGATCATAAAAACCGCAGCACCATCTATATCCTGTTTAAAGGTCACTCAGTAGCTAAAGCCAAAATTTGCCCATCACACACTGTGTTCAACAAATATCTCCAACAAAAGCAGAAACCTAATAGCAGTTTACTAGATAGATAGTCTTCACTCATCAACGATTCACAGATCAAGGTCCAACCACAATATGACCAGACACTTGGTCAAGATCATGCTGACTGCAGGGAGTGATTCTCCTGCAACTGAGAAGTCAAGTTGAAGAAATAAAGATGATTCAGATCAATGAGGAGGACGGCTACCATTCCTTCGGCTCCCACCATAAATCCTATGGACAGAACCAACACCAAGCCCCCCTCTCAAGTAGATCTATAAAAGGGGACACAGGTGATGGAATACGAAAGCCGACATTGATATACAACACCTGGAATAAATAAAAGATGAAACACTCAACTGAAAAACAGTCTATCCAGCCAAAAAACAACAGAGAATTCTTTTGATAAAATTTTGTACTTTCCATGCAAGTTCAACACAAATATATGCTTAAATAGAATTCTAGAAATGGATATATAGTGTCTCACCTTTTTCTAATCTTTGGACAGCCCACTAGATATCTTCACATTGAGAAGTTTCTCTGCCAATTCGTTCTCCTTGTTTTTTAATAAAGCACAGAGCAAAGTGTCAAATGTTACGGAATCGGGGATGAGGCCATTCTCTGTCATTTTAAAAATCAAGGAAACTGCTTCAATAAACAAGCCTTCCTTACAAAGACCATTAATAACAATGTTATATGTACGAACATTAACTTGATGACCCTTCATCAAAAGAAGACGAAAAACCTCCAGTGCTGTATTCAGTCGACCGCTTTTAAACAAACCATCAATAAATGTATTGTTAGTGCACACATCAGGCTGAATTCCCCGGTTAACCATAAGCTTGTATAATTCGATCGCTTTGTCAAGATGATTCAATTTGAGACATGCATCTAATATGATATTGTAAGTATATATATCAGGGGGATGAACACTGCCATGCATCTCATCAATAAAATCTTGCACATGTGAGATCCTTCCTGATTTGCAGAAGCCGTCAATAAGAGAATTGTAAGTTACAGTGCTGGGAACCATGTTTTTGCGACGCATTTCTTTAAAGAGATCCAAGGCTTCATCCACTTTGTCAATCTTGATGTATCCATTGATCAAGATATTATAAGTGGTAACATCAGGTGAAAAACCACTGTTGACCATTGTGTGGAATAATTCTTTCGACTCGTTAACACGATTGATGAAACAATATCCATCCATAAGGGTGTTGTATGTAATGACGTTAGGTTTTTTACCATACTTCATTATCATAGCAACCACAGCTTGAGCTTCTGCGATACTACCTTGTTTACAAAAAGCATCAACCAATATATTAAAAGTACAGATATTTGGATAAGTGTCTTTCGATACCATTTCATTCAGCATCTGATTTGCTTCTTCCCATTCACCCAAGCTGGAGAAACCATGGATTAGAGAGTTGTAAGTGAAAATATCTGGACAAACTCCCTTATCAATCATTTCAAACTGCAAGTCACGAGCCTCATTTACAAATCCATCCTTACAAAGGCTGTCTATGACAGTGGTGTAAATAACTACATCAGGCTTGACTGAATGCCTCTCCATCCTTTGCAACAATTTAATGGCGCCTCTTGTTTTCCCAGATTTACACAACCCGTTGATTAATATGCCGTAACTTACTTCGTTCAACTGAAAGCCTTTAGCTATTAGGTGGTCATGAAATTCCATAGCTTTCTCAACCATATTGTTTGTGCAGAGTCCTTTCATCAGCGTAGTCAAGACAATAATATCAGGTTGATAACCATTCTTGAAAATCTTGCCCAATATAGAGAAAGCAAAATCCATCTGACCCATATGGCAGTGACAATTGATTAAGATGCTCAGACTAACTAAATCAGGCTCAAAACCCTTGAATTGAGCTTGTTTACAAAGCGGAATAACAGTGGGATAATGTTTTTTCTTCGCAATTGACCCTAGAACTTTAGTGATTTCAACAATTGCGGGTGGGGGACGCATATTGATCAAGCGATTGAATAAAAGGACAT
>QANZ01012217.1:0-21584 GCA_003254925.1 Chamaecrista fasciculata
TACACACTTGAAACCCTAATTTCATTGAGCATTCATCTTCCTCCTTGTAGAGAGAGAGAGAAACTCGCCTTCCTCCTTGAAGAGAGAGAAGGTTCGATTTTTCTCCTAAGAGTTAGAGAGAGAAAGTCGATTTAGGGTTTGGGAGAAGAAGAACAAAAGGAGTTTTGTTGCTATCTCCTCCATTGTTGCGCCACCTTGCCTGGAGTTCAGAGAAGGAGTTCCTGAATTCACAAACTGTAGATTGAATCCCGAGTCTCTTTGGAGAAAGAGGCGTGGAGGCTAGCACCTCGTGTTCGGGAAACTGTTCGTGTGGATCACCGGTGGAGGAAGGACGTGGAAACGAACTTCTAGACTCGCCAAGTATCACCAACCTGATTGAAAGCTTGAGGTATAAAACTTTTCATATCTGGTTTTAAATTCAACTAGCGGATCTCAAGGTTGGATTTTCCTGGGGAGCGCAAGTTTTTTTTTATTTACTACTGTTTGCTTCCGCTGCGTGTTTTCCCTGGGGATTTCCAAACATCCTCGACCCCATATTTCCCTCAAAACCTAGATGCAACAAAATATGTTCGCTGAAGGAAAGTAATGTGCAAGAACAAGGGTATCACCTCCTTCAAAAATGTTCAATGTGTTTACCTCCTTTAAACAGTCTATTAAGGTCAATTCTCCAAAACTTTTTGTATGAAGATCAAAAGTTAAAATGAAATTCTCAGAAGGACACTTGGTTGACTAGTGCAGTGGCCCATTCAGAAACTTTGATGTTCGAACAATCTTAAATGGAAAGGTTGGACCTCCGATTTGCCTCCAAGAATTGGACGTTAGAGTGTAAATCTCTATTTGAGGACTAGTTTTGAACTGGTAATGAAAAATAATTTCGATAAGCTTGAAATTGGTGGTTTGAGAATCAAACCCAAACCTGTAATCAACGTTCAAGGTTCCATAGGGAAAGTGGGGTCTAAGAAGAATGACATATTTTGTGAATGGCAGGGTTCCAAATAATTGCTTGGTCGCATTCTTCAGAGAAGCAATCAGCCCGTACACACAAGGCTAGAGCAAGTGTCAATCAACCTCCATGAATTATATCCGCTTGATGAAAACAAAGGTGGGAAATTGTGAAGTGAAAGGCTATCTATATCTTAATAAACTGCATAGAAGTTCTTATCAACTAAACCATCATTGTCATTATCCTCCCTATTGTCGGAGTCAGAATAATCGTGAGAACACTCCCAGTGCAAAAACGTCGAGAAACTAAAATGACGAACACGAGAAACCATGAAATTATTTTCTTCGACCATGGACTTAAATTCCTTATAAACATCTCTATATCTTAGAAGATTCTTGATAGGCATCCGTAGAAGAATTTCCCAAACTAATGGGTCGGGAAATCTGTAACGATTGCACATTTTTAGGCTTGTGAACACACCATTTGGTCCGGGCTATTTTTTAATTTCTAAAACTATTTTGGGCAATTATTATAATTCAACAAGCTTTGAGAGTAGGGTTTTTTATAAAAAAAAAAAGAAAAAGAAAACCAAGGACCTAAATATAATTTGCCCCCACATTTGTTTCCCTAATTCATTCACTCTCCTCATCCCCACGTGAGCCTTCATTAAACCAAAAAAAAAACAAAGAAAAAAAAATTGAGAATAATGGCATGTTTGTGAAAAACGAAAGTTAGTAAGGGCTTTTTTGCCATTTTGACCCCAAAACCCTAATTTCCTTTTTCATGACTCTCCTCTCTCATCAGTCGCTCCACCTTTTCTTCTTTACCCTAATTTCCTTTTACATGTCTCTCCTCTCTCATTAGCCACTCCATTTTCTCCTCCTTACTCTAATTCACAAACATATAGAGGCCACGCACAATAAGCCAAAAGGAGAGCATCACGAGCTAGAGAGGCAAGGACTAAAACGTAGGAGGACACTACCAGAAATGTAGTTTTGGTGGCGAATTTTCGGTGGCAAAATAAAAATTAGCCAGAGAAAGTCCCCTTTCAGTGGCGAATTTTAGAATTCGCCACTGAACATGCCAATAATAAGATTTTTGCATACTTTCAGTGGCAAAATCCTATAATTTGCCACTATAAGGTAATCGGTGGCGAAATTTAATTTGCCACTAAAACCCTTTAGGTGGCAGATTCTTGAAATTTGCCACTATAACATAATTGGTGGCGAAATTTATTTTGCCACTAAAACCGTTTAGGTGGCAAATAACTGAAATTTGCCACTATAAGGTAATTGGTGGCAAAACTTAATTTGCCACTACAGCTGTTAAGGTGGCAAATTATTGAAATTTGCCATTGAAAAAGAGTTATTTGATGGCAAAATACTTGTTTGCCACCAAAACAAGATATTGGTGGCCATTTTACTTTCGCCCCTGATCAATTTTACAATTGTTGATATATAAAATTATGGTCAAAGGATCATTTTAGTCCTAAATGTATGTCCTAATGTTCATTTTGGTTCATTATGTTTCAAAATGTTCAAATTGGTCCTAAATATTGACAAAATGTTTCATTTTGGTCCTATATATTTGTAAATTGTTTCATTTTGGTCCCATATTATTGAATTTGGTCATATTTATCTCGTTTCTCATTTCAAGTTCAAAGGACTTGTTAAGAGGAACTCATAGCTCTGAATCCGTCGCATTCGAATTTGAAACAGAAGAGATATATATGATCAACTTTGCTTGTTTGACCATGAAACGAGCAGTCTACTTTTAGGATCGATTTGACCTCGTTTGCTGACGGCTCCAACTAGATAGAGAAAGTAATCTTTGAGAATAATACGTAGCTCTAAAGTCGTCATGTTTGAACTTGAAACCAACCATATTCAATAGTTTGGACCAAAAGGAAACATTTTGCCAACATTTAGGACCAATCTGAACATTTTGAAACATAATGGACCAAAATGAACATTAGGGCATACATCTAGTTCCAAAATGAACCTTTAACCTAAAATTATTGAGTGGGAAGCGAAATTTTTTGGTACCAAAATTATAGATGGCAAATATTTTTAATTGGCCACTCAAGTGATTTCAGCAACTTTTTCCATTGAAAGCTATTTGAGTGGCAAAATTGTAATTAATGTCATTTATTAATTTTTTATTTATTTATTTATTTTTGTTAAAAAATTTCCCAACTTCTCTCATCTTGCCTTTATAGTTTATACCTCGCGCCGTTCTCATTTTTCTTCTCCCTCGCAGACCAATTTTGTTTGCGCTCACTTCCCTTCTCCCTCGCAGACCATACGCTTGTTCGTGAACCCCGATTCGAGTCGTTGCTGCTGCTGAACGACGACGCCTTCTCAGGTTTTAATTTTCTCTCCTTCTGAAAATCGAAAAATCGAAAGCCTTCTGAAACATTTGCTCTCCTCTTTCAGCAACCACTCCCTCAAAAACCCTCAACTCTCACAAGATTCCAAGCCCAAGACGCTCTGCTTCTCAATCTCAGGTATTCATTTCTTTTTCTTTTATTACTGGTTACTCGAAAACCCTATTTGAGAACAAGTGTGGTTTTGATTAGGGTTTTCGAGTGGGTCGCTTTTCGAAGCTATAAGGAGTGTCTTAGTTGAGAACAAGTGTAGTTCCTTCGCCATTGTAAGAGAAGAGGGCTTGAAATAGTTACTGCTAAAACTACTATTGAGAATTTGTTTCGATTGTTGCTTCTCATTGACGAAGAATTGTGCTTTAATTGGAATGTAGGACTTGAACAGAACTCTGCTCTACCATTTGAAAGCCCTTTCGATGATAGAGGTATATGACAGTGAAACCCTCCTCTATATTATGTCTTTGTATATACTGTTTGCTATAAATTGCTATTTGATGAAGAACTTTTGATACTTTGTTTTGATTAGAAATAGTTCTTACTGTGGGAAATTATCACCAAAACAAAAAATTTGGGGTCTGTTCTGATAGTATAAAAGTATATATATATATATACTCCACTATGTAAATTTAGGGAAACGTTTTATTTTGTTTAATATATAATTATATACACTCAATGTTTTAAGAAGCTTTTCGTGTGGCAGCATCTTTTCATTTTCATTCCCATCTAATTTAGCTCATTCCCTTATTACAATTATATATATATATATAAATCTATTATCACCATTTAAATTCTAAATCTCTACAAGTACAATAAAAATACAACTCATTCAAAATGACTTTCTATGTTCTGAATTCCAGCCTCTCATACATATCAATACCATTTCAAATTGGAGAACCCTCCAATAGCTTAAGCACATTAGTATTATAACTGATTCATACTTACATTTAAATTGGTGTTTAATAAAAACATAGAGGGATGAAATCTTACAAGTTGGCAAGCTTTCATTGCATAGGAAAGCCAATAACAGGACATTTATTAAACTGAAGAGGATTGGTCTATTGCTCATATATATTACATCTTTGAAAATCCTTTTTATGTGTATTGTAGGATCTTAGTTCTTTGACTTGGATACATCTTGAAGGGAAAAAATTTTAGTACACCTTGATATTTTTTTTGGGCAAATATAATTTTATCTGTAGCTATTGATTGTGACTTTACTTGATTGGGATTTGGGATGTTGGACGTTTGATTAGTCATGACTCGTGATGAGTGAGTGGGTGTTTAGATGATCTCTGATCTGGTATATATATGACTTCAGAATGACATGGAAATCATTAACACATATGTAACTAGAATTAGGGACTTGTACATATAACTTAAACGCATCTGCTCTGTATATATCAACCATCTCTAGCTCTCCTATTTACATCATAATCAAGGTTCTCCAATTCATCCATACATGTGCAATTCTTTCTTTCTTTGATTTAAAAGTTGATAACAAGATCAATAACAAGTTTAATTTAAAATGTCTGTGTATTCATATGTACTCATTTGTCTTTCATTAATTATTAGCTCTTCTACTTTCCCCCATTGACATAATCTAAGAAAGTAAGAATGGCCTTCACCTATTATATATATATATATAGGGGCAACTTTAATTTTTCTTGCATGTTCTTCTTCCTTCTTTATAAATTTTTCCACATGCAAAGTTGTGACTTTTCTAAATCTTCTGTTTGAAGGGTCAACTTCATACTGATGCAGCATATAGTAGCGAAGAACGGAGCCAAGGAGAAGATTAAGATGCTAAGGATCAAAGTTTTATTTATACTATTATTATGTATATGTGTTTGGAACTTGACTTTGTCATATACTTAAATTAGGATGTTAATTAAAAGTTTGTGTGTTTTGTACCTGGAACACTTTGTTCTGTTTTTAAATTTGTAATGACTGTGAATTTTATAAAAAATGTCATTTATGTTAATATTTTTGTTAAATGTAGTTATTTAGAAATTTTAATTTCAAATAAGATACATAAAATATAAAAAAATAAAAAAAGGGCAAAATTGTATTATCTATAGCAAAAATAAAATTTGCCACAAGAGGATAATTTGCAACCAATAGCTACGGTGGCGAAATGTAAATTTGCCACCAATAGCTTCAGTGGCGAAATAATTTCGCCATCGATGAATGTTTTGAATGGCTAATTGTATGATTTTTGGTGGCTAAATTCTATACTTTTAGTGGCTAAAAATTTTGCCACCAAAAATAAGATTCAGTGGCGAAACGTTATTTTGCCACCGAAGGCTTCGCCGGCGAGGCCTACGCCGACAAACAGGGTGGCAAAATAATTTCGCCACCGAAGCTCTTCAGTGGCGAAATTTTGAGTTTGGGTGGCGAAAATTTTCGCCACCGAAACCCCTGTTTTTTGTAGTGGCGCAAGCCGCACCTTCCCCAAAGCTTACACAAATTCGGATAGGTATAGGTTCGTGTTCCAAGTTCCTATGTTTTCTGCCTCATTCTTTCTTCAAAAGGGATATCTTAGCCTCTTAAATTTGGGATACAAGGGAGTAGTGGAAGAAATTGGTTTCATAAACCTCAACTTCGAAGCAAGTGGAGTGATTTTTTTTCTATTAGATGTTTTTGTTTAAAAAGAGGGAGGGTTTGAGAGCTCTATTTTTTGGGTATAAATAGAGAGTAAAAAACTCTGTTTGGGGGACCTTTTATAAAAATGAATAACAGACATAAAAGAAAAATAGCGTTTGAGAGTGAAGAAGAAAGGGAGTTAAAGCATCATTGTAAGTTTTGTATCTCCTCTCTTTTATTTTGTTCTTGTTGTAATCCTGAAGTTCTTGAATGGAAGATTGGGTATTTTCAATGTGATTGATTCACACTTCTCTCTTTCTTTATTTTTTTTTGTTTTGTTATTGTTTTTCTCTAAATGTTGAATCATGAATCTAGAGTACTTGGCATCTTTCTGGTCTAATATGTAACTTTTCTCTGCAAATCGAGACTATCCTGTATTTTTCTGGGTTGTTTCAGACCATTTTGTAGTTATCTTTTGCTAATCAGTGACTGTTTTGAAAAAAAATATGGTAAAGATTTGGGACTAAGGTGAAATTATTTAAGGACTGAACTAAAAAGAAAGGCTTAATAAAATGAAGAGTTTTTAATTAAATAACGGAAATCCAAGGGCCCTTTCATAATAACATCTCAATCTTTTAATCCTTGGACTGAAACTGCAGAACTCCTCAATCTTGTTGTGTTCATTGCACTTTGATCCTTTTACTAAAAAAAAGGGACCTAAACACAGACAAGGAAATTTTTATGGGATTTTCAAATGTAAATTTTCCCTTTACAAAAAAATCAAAAAGAAAATACTAAAGGCTTCCTCTTCCTCTGAACGGAGGGGTAGGGTCAGATGCTATGATACTTGTAAAAACTCATCTAGAAAAAAGCATTGTTCCCCTCTTCACTCTGAACAGGTGCCAACAGAAGGTTCCTCTAAGTATCAGTTAGCATGGGCAGAGGAATTTGTGTGAGCCAATTTTTGTAGTGGGACTCATCTAGTAAAGACTCATTTTTAAAAATTGAAGAGAAGAAATCCTTGTATGTATATTCTAATTCAGTGTAGTCTTCAATCCTTGTCCCATATGACCGTTTAAATCTCGTTATTGTTCTTTTTGCTTTTCATTTCGTCACCAAAGAGTGAATGTTTATTGTTTCTTGATTTCAACTTGAGGCAGCCACAGGTGATTTTTTCGCCTCAATTTTTAGATGGGAGTCTGGTAGTAATGATCAGTCTTCTCACTCTTGGCTTCTTAGACTCCCTCTTCCAATGTTTAATGAGGCTCAACTTCAAGCTATCTCGAGACAACTACTACCTGGGAAAATTAAAAATGCTTTCTGCCAAATGAGCCCTTATAAATCTCCGGGGCCAGATGGAATTCCTGCAGGTTTCTACCAACAATTTTGGAACTTGGTGGGAAATGATGTCTGCAATATGATCATTCGATTCCATTCTTCGGGCTTCATTCTCAAGGAACTCAATCAGACCCTTATCTCTCTCATCCCCAAAGTGTCATGTCCTTCCACATTCAAGGAATTCAGGCCTATCAGCCTTTGCAATGTGGCTTACAAAGCAATCACTAAGATTATTGTTCTTCGTCTCTAGGAAAGTATTAAGGATCTGATCTTGCCAAATCAAACTGCAATCATCAAGGGCAGGCTTATCTCGGATAGAATTTTCCTTGCAGCAGAAATGATGGATTTTATCCATAAAAACAGGTGTACGAATCATTTTTGGTGTGCTGTGAAAATTGATTTTTTCAAGGCCTATGATCAGGTGAAGTGAAGTTTTCTTGAGGCTGTCCTTAATCATATGAAACTTCCTCCTCATCTGGTCAAAGTCATCATGCAATGTGTTTCCACGGTACAGAACACTTTGCTCTTCAATGGTCGAAAAGCTAACTCTTTCACCCCTCAGAGAGGCCTTAGACAAGGTGACCCGCTCTCGCCTTACCTTTTCATTATGTGCATGAATGTTCTTTCTAATCTTTTGCATAGAGCAGAGGACATGAAGAGTATTCATGGAATTCAATTCAATCGTTCTGGTCCTATGGTTTTGCATGTTATGTATGCGGATGATTTATTTCTATTCTTTAGAGCAGATCATGACTCGTGCTCCTTCATGGCTAGTCTTCTGAATGCTTTCTGCTCCGAAGCAGGTTTGGAAATAAACAAAGATAAATCTTTCTTGGTGTTCAGTCCTAATACCCCACAGGATCTTAGAACGGATATGGCCTCTTTATTTCAACTAGGATGGCCAAACGAATTGGGGAAATATTTGGGTTTGCTGATTGATGACCATAAGGACAGAAAGGCCAACTTTCAAGCGCTCACTGAAAAGTGGAATTCTAGATTGGCAGGTTGGAAAGGAAGACTCCTTTCCTAGGCTGGTCGACTGACGCTGATCAAGTCCACTTTAAATTCAGACCTCACCTACCCCCATGGCTTCTCTTCTATTCACAAAAGCTGAGCAACGAAAACTTGAGGGCATAATAACAAATTTCTTTTGGGGTGACCGTTCCGATGGCAAAAGATCCCCACACCTGCTTTAGACTAGAATCCTTAAACTCCCCAGGAAGTTTGGTGGTATTGGTTTGAGAGATATCTCGGCCACCAACAAAGCGCTTCTTGCCGAGACGGCTTGGCGCTTTATTTCTGAGCCTAACACCTTGGCGAGAAAGTTGTCTAATCATAAGTATTTTGCAGGTATGGCTGATTGGATACCCAGATGGACTTCTACAGTGTCTTTTGTGTGGAAAGGAATTCTTCAGAATATTTCACTTGTCATCAATCACCTTCAGTGGCAGATTGGAAATGGTAGATCGGTAAATCTCTCTAGTCGTTACTGGGTGGCTCCTATTGTTTCTTCTCCTCCTTCTGATGTTGTGGCGGATCTCATTGATCATCATAACAACATCTGGGACCTGAACAGGTTGAGAGTTTGGTATAATAACAATCAAATTTCAAATATCATCAAGCTCCCCATTTCTAATATGGGCCTTGATGACGAACGGATTTGGACAGCAGCACCGAATGGCCACTATTCTACCAAAGCTGGCTATACGGTGCTGTGCGCGGATAATTGCCGTAATGATAGCATTTCCAGGAGGATAACGAATTTTCTGTGGGATGACTATTGGAAACTTAAGGTTTCGCACAAGCTTCTGTAATTTGGATGGAAAGTAATCGTTGATGTCGTTTCGGTCTCTGATACACTCAGTAAACATCATATTAGGGTTGATAAGGACTGTCTACTTTGTCAGAATGATCATGCTACAGAAGACAAAGATCACCTCTTCCTCTACTGTGATTTTACTCGTGCAGTCTGATTCAGTATCAAACCTAGCTTTGTGATTCACAAAAGACGCTTTCACAACCTTAATTGTTGGTTGTGGTGCTGGTTTCATAAGTGGAAAAGCAACAAAGAGGAGTTCAATGAAGCGTGGGTCTACATTTTGGTCACTCTTTATCAGGTTTTGGGTCATCGAAACCAAGTATTGTGGACTGGTTCTAAGATTAATATTAATGGTGTTATAAGGCTTATTGAAAACCAGGTGTCTAGCATCTTAAGTGTCACAATGGCCGAAGGATTCACAACGGATAGACCTGCCACTTCGCCAACTCTTGGCTGCTTGTCTCCTAGTTGTACTGTTTCTAATGTTAGTTGGTTAGCGGTTAGTGTGTTCAGGAATAGTGGGCATAGCTGGGTTTATGCTATCGCAAGAAAAGGGACCAATTGGACCACTGCGTACTCTTGCCTCCATCATGCTAGGTGTCCGTTTAAGAGGAAAAAAGGAGCTGTTGATGTGTACTATCTTGCTATATTCTGATAGGATCCGCAAATATAAAAACAAGGAATAATAAAACAGCCACAAGTGCAAGAATCTCAACACTTGGAATAAACACTGATTTGATTAATGCCAATAAGTCATCCATACCAGTAACATAAGTAGAGCTTTTATAGAGCCCTAGAACAACAGAAAAGGGAACGTGCATAAGCAACTACAAACGTGGGAGAGAGGGACTAATGGAAAGCTAAATTAAAGGACACCATTACTGTAACTGAATAGAAAACAGACCCCACTAACTAATAGAAAACATACTGGGAAGTGCTAATTAATCTAACAAACAAATGACAAGCAGCCACCAAGCATTCATGTTGAAGTATTGGGCTGAAAAACCTTCGGCCCCTTTCTTCTAGCATAAGTTTGTAGAGGTTTGGGCTTGGGCCCTGTATCATTTGCCCCTCCATGGAAAGACACCTTGTCCTCAAGGTGGAAATTGGGAAACTGAGATGCCACTAAGTCATAATCTTCCCAGCTAGCTTCCTCCATAGGACGGTCCTGCCATTTAATCAAGAGTTCCAAGCATTTGGAACCAACAGTAGAAGACCAACGATGAGAGAGTACCTCTTGAGGACTAAGTTGAAGCTCCATATTTGTGTCAAGTGGTAAGGGAGGTGGAGATGGAGGTGGGACACATCCACGAGCCGGCTTAAGTAAAGAGACATGGAAAACATTATGAATGCGGCAACCTAGTGGTTATTCCAAAGCATAAGCTACTGTGCCCACCTTGTGCAGTACTTTGTAGGGACCAAAAAATCGAGGTGAAAGCTTAGCATAACGCCTTTTGGCCAAAGAATGTTGTTTATAAGGTTGGAGACGAAGATAAACTAAATCACCTTCCTCATAAGTGGTATCCCGCCTTTTGGAATCTGCTTGATTCTTCATTCGACATTGAGCTTTGAGCAGATTATCATGGATCACGGTCAGCATAGCATCACGTTGCAGAAGTTGCTCCTCAAGGTCTGCCAAATGTGTCTCACCTTTGACATATGGGTGAAGTGCAGGAGGATCACGCCCATATAAGATCTTAAATGGAGTAGCCCCTGCAGATGAGTGGAAGCCGGTGTTGTAGGAGTATTCTGCCCAACATAAGAACTTGAACCAAGATGAGGGCTGTTCATGTGCAAAACAACGAAGGTAGTCCTCCAAGCATCTGTTGAGAACTTTGGTTTGTCCATCGGATTGGGGATGGTAAGCAGTGCTCATATTTAACTTTGTCTTGCTATGTTTGAAGAGCTCTTGCCATAATGTACTAAGGAAGAGGGCGTCACGATCTGTCACGATGGATCGGGGAAAGCCATGCAAACATACAATTTCCTTACAAAACAGGGCGGCCACTGTTTTAGCAGTGAAAGGATGTGCTAAGGCAATGAAGTGTGCATATTTGCTAAGCCGATCAATAACCACCAAGATAGTGTCAAAGGATTGAGACTTGGAAAGCCCAACTATGAAGTCCATAGAGATGTCTTCCCACACTTGGTGAGGCAGCGGGAGAGGTTGCAAGAGACCGGCTGGTGCAAGTGTTTGGTACTTAATTTGTTGGCAGATCAAGCACTGTTGCACATAGGATTTGACATCTCGCTTCATGTGAGGCCAAAAAGCACAGGCAGAGAGGCGTTTGAGTGTTTTCAAATAGCCTCCATGTCCTCCCGTTAATGATGAATGCGCCTCTTCCAATAATCTGCCACGCAAAGAGTAGCCAACGAGAATGACTAATCGATCCTTAAAAAAGAGCTTTCCACTTGCCAGAGAAAAATCTGATATGGAAGAAGAGTTTTCTTGGAGGTTAGAAATAATGTTTTTAGTGTAAGGATCATTCTGGAGTGCGTCTTGCAGTTCAGAAAAGTCCAATGGAACCTGCATAATTAGAGATAAAAGTTCAGCTTGTTGTGGTCTCCTAGAGAGTGCATCAGCTCCCTTATTTTCCTTTCTTGCCTTGTAGATGATAGAAAAATCAAATGGAAGCAACTTTAAAATGAGTCGCTGTTGTTCATTGGTAGTTAACCGTTGCTGCAGTAAGTGCTTCAAGCTGCAATGGTCAGTTTTCACATAAAAATGCTTGCCAATGAGATAGTGCCTCCATTTTTGAAGAGCCAACACCAAGGCCAGCAACTCACGATCATAGGCTGATTTATGCCTATTTGAATGAGAAAGACCCTTGCTGAAATAGGCTATGGGGTGCTCATGTTGTAGTAGGATGGCTCCCACTCCTTCTGCGGAAGCGTCACATTCAACCACAAATGGTATTTCGAAATCAGGAAGGCGGAGTACTGGCACCGTAATAAGGGCAGTTTTGAGTTGTTGGAATGAGTCTTCAGCTTGAGTATCCCATTTAAAGGCGTTCTTTTTTGTTAACTCCGTCAATTTACGGGCAATCTGACCATAATCACGAACAAATCGACGGTAATAACCGGTGAGTCCCAAGAATCCGCGCAGTTCCTTAATTGTGCTGGGTGATGGCCAATCAACTATGCCTTGAATTTTCTCCGGGTCAACTCCCACACCTGTACTTGATACGGTATGACCTAAAAATTTGATCTTAACCTGTCCAAAACAGCACTTGGAGGGCTTAGCAAAATAAGAGTGCATTTGCAGAGTGTGAAGGATCACCTTGAGATGTTCTTGATGGTCTTGTAGTGTAGGGCTGTAAATGAGGATGTCATCGAAGAACACAAGAACAAACTTGCGTAAATAGGGTCGGAGCAACTCATTCATGGCCGCTTGAAATATTGCAGGGGCGTTTGTCAAACCAAAGGGCATTACGACAAATTCATAGTGTCCCGAATGGGTCCGGAAGGCTGTTTTATGGATGTCAGTGGGCTGGACTCGGATTTGATGATACCCAGAGCGCAAGTTGATTTTTGAAAAGTAAGCTGACCCATGTAACTCATCTAATAATTCATCAATATTTGGGATCGGGTACTTATCTGGGACAGTTATCTGGTTCAGGCTACGATAATCGATGCACATTCTCCAAGTTGAGTCCTTCTTTCTCACCAGCAACACCGGGCTAGCAAAAGGACTAGTGCTTGGCCGGATGAATCCCCTTTGCAACAACTCTGCAACCTGTCTTTCGATCTCTGCCTTTTGTGAATGCGGGTACCTATAAGGTCTAATGTTGGGCACATTAGCAGATGGTAGTAACGGTATGCTGTGTGAGTGTTGTCTAAAAGGAGGGAGGCTTCTGGGCTCTGTAAAGACAGCTTCATGTTCTTTGAGAACGGCCTGGAGACAAGGAAAAGCTGTAGTGGCAATTTCACCTTGAGTAACCAATGTATGAAAAGTGGCCTCAATGGGGTCTGGACGTGGAACACCTTGCAGCTTGTATCACTTGCCGTCGAGTTGAAAAATGAGAAACATCTTGCTCCAATTCGCCTGAACAGTGTTGAGCGACGCCAACCACTTGATACCCAGTACCAAGTCGGCACCTTTGATGGTGAATGGATAATAATCTTCAGTTATCGTAAGTCCCGATAATTGTACTGTCACCCGTTTACACAACTTGTCGCACTGAATAATATCACCGTTGCCGATTTGCACTCCAAACGGTTTAATGAATTCGCTGGGCAAGCCAAGTTCTGCAACGAGTGTCGTCGAGACGAAGTTATGGGTCGAACCGCTATCAATTAAAATTAGAACTTCTTTACCGTTGATATATAGTGCCGCGAATTTTCATGGTGGTTCCGTGCGTTTTGCCCAAAATCGCATTGAAAGATATTTCCGCAAACTCCCCAGCGAGATTCTCGGCATTTTCGGTTTCCTCATCAAACGTCTTGGCCGTTTCTGTAATCTCCGGAATCTCCATTAACGATAATGACGATATCTTGCAACGGTGTCCCGGAACAAATTTCTCGCCGCATCTAAAACAAAGTCCCTTTTCTCGACGTTCTTGGCGTTCTTGCTCATTTGCTCGTGTACCATATGCGTTTGATTGTGGAGAAGGGTTGGCTCGTGTGGAACTTGATTGTTGGAGATAAGGTCCTCTTGAGTCACGTGAGAAAGAGGTGGGTGTAGTAGTATTGGGCCTACTAAAGTGTGTATTGGGCCCTCTAGAATTGGGTTTGACTTTAGCTTCTACTTCAAGAGCCAAACTCATGGCCATATATACATTGCGTGGTTTTTGAATGCGAACATCAGCCTTGAGTTCTTCCTTTAAACCACCCATGAAAACTCCCAATAGACAATGTTCCGGCCAGTTCTTCACACGAGCTGCTCGTTTTGCAAATTCTATTCCAGTACACTACCAGTCTGGCGTATTAAACTGAGATGCTCATCAGGATTTTGGAATTCAGCTGGTCCGTAAGTCTCTTGCAAGGTTTTGACGAGCTCCTCCCAATAAAGGATTGTGTGCTCCGTGTTAACCCAAGCGAATAAATCAAGTGCGTCCCCTTCAAGATACATCGCTGCAACATCGACTTTTAATTCGTCGGGGGTTTGATAATAGCGAAAGTATTTTTCCGCCTTCAAAACCCATCCTCGGGGATCTCCTCCACTGAATTTTGGAAACTCAATTTTGGTATATGGCATTTTAGAACGATAATTCCACGAAAACTCGCCTTCTTCCGAATCATCCGCCCAATGGGAACGTTCGCGAACTCGCGGACCATACATAGGGGCTTTACCCCGATTGGAATTGCCTCTACTTGCCTCACCCACGTGGGGACCACTATTTTGGGCCTTGAAGGAAGCCATTTCAGCAGCCAAGGCCTCAATGCGATTCACCAAGAAGGTCATGTTTGGTGAATTGGGATCGGGAATAGGATATGGAAGAGGAGGTATATATGGTAGTGTTTGGTGGGGGTATGGTGAAGTTTGGTGGTGGTAAGGTAGCAGTAGGCGTAGGAATGGTGGAGTTAGGTGGATGTGTGGACGAAGTGGTTTCAGAGATGGCAGGGTTGTTGCGTGTATTGACCATGGTGGATCAAACCTGGCTCTGATACCAAAATGATAGGATCCGCAAATATAAAAACAAGGAATAATAAAACAGCCACAAGTGCAAGAATCTCAACACTTGGAATAAACACTGATTTGATTAATGCCAATAAGTCATCCATACCAGTAACATAAGTAGAGCTTTTATAGAGCCCTAGAACAACAGAAAAGGGAACGTGCATAAGCAACTACAAACGTGGGAGAGAGGGACTAATGGAAAGCTAAAATAAAGGACACCATTACTGTAACCGAATTGAAAACAGACCCCACTAACTAATAGAAAATATACCGGGAAGTGCTAATTAATCTAACAAACAAATGACAAGCAGCCACCAAGCATTCATGTTGAAGTATTGGGCTGAAAAACCTTCGGCCCCTTTCTTCTGGCATAAGTTTGCAGAGGTTTGGGCTTGGGCCCTGTATCATATTCCTTAGATCTTGCCTGCCACGATGGAAAGATTGTTTTGGAGGTAATATATTCTTGTCCTCATCTGGTCTCTACCGGCTGTGCATTTCTCGCAACCTCTCGATGCCCACTCGTCCTATAATTTAGGATATTCAGCAGTTTGTCAAACAGAATCAGTTATCCTATCATAATCATTTGCCTAATGAGTTGGATTGGGAGGGCATCACCCATTATTGCCACTTTCCAGCTTATGAAGGCTTCTGTATGCTTGCTCTAGGATAGGATAAGTTTGGCCTTTATCGTTTGTGTTCTTCTTTAGTCTTCTTGCTTGTAATTTGAGAATTTCCTTTAATTAATATATATTTAAATTCTACCAAAAAAAAAGTAGAGCTTTCTATTGTTTAGTCATGTATCTTTTATTTATATACGTAAGATTTATTTACTTTTAAAAGAAAAAGTTTTTTGTATAAGTCACAAATTAAATTAAAGTTAATATTCTTGTAAAATATTTAAAAGGAAATGCTGATTTGCACAATTATGTATGTTTTCAAAAAACTTAACATTAATATCAATTAATAATTTCGATCAATATATCAATTAATCATTTTTTTATCAATTATTCTTTATTATTCTTCCGTAAAATCTTTCTCAATAATTTTTGTTTGATTTTATTATTTGTTTACATAGTTTCAAAAACACCATACACTTCAAATTGAAATGTCATGAATACTCTCATTCAAATCATCAGTAAAATATGCCTCAATATTTTTTAAAAATTTTTTATGCCTGTAATTTAATGTTATCAAGAGGAAACCCTTACTTTAGTCCTCTAAAGATCATTGCCATCAATTTAAACCTTCAAAAATAAAATCCTTCTTGCATCTTCCATTTAATTTCATGCATAGCACTACTTCAACATGAGCAAGTGTTATCAAAGTTTAGAAAGATATAATTATCCTTGTGAGCTATCACTATAAATACTCCATCATTTCTCAAAAGTAGAGGTTAACACTGTAACATCCCAAAATTTAAAATAGATATAGTATTTATTAATTAAAATTCGATATAGATATATATAGTAATTAATATTAATATAATATATTGTATGTTTATATATATATATATATATTATACAAGGTTGGTTGAAATAAGGAAAAGAGAAAGAAGCTTGAAGTGAGGGCCATTAACCTGCTTATTAAGTTAGAAAAAAAAATGAAAAAAAAGAAAATGAATCAACTTCTTGGCTAAGAAATGGGGGTGATACGTGGCACATGAGGAGGATAATTTTCCTTCTATAAATAGGTCCTAATTGATGAAGCAAGGCAAATATGAGATATAGAGAGAGGGAGGCCGAGAGAGTGAGAGTATTAAGAGAGACAGATCAAGATGATGAGGATTAAATTAGGGACTAAAATAAAATAAACAAGAAAATAAGAGAGACAGGTGAGATTAAGAGAATAACATGTGGAAATGAGGTAGGTTAAGGATTCATCTTCTTATTTTAATTTTGTATAAGTTTACTTGTATTTTATTTTATCAGTATTTTATTTTGATACTTTACTATCTCAAACTCAATAACATGAATTATGGAGAAATGATCCTCGGTAAGGGAGGAGATCTCAAGATGTGATGGAGATATGATCCTCTGTATGGAGAGGTGATCTCGGGAGAGATGATCCTTGGTGAGTGAGAAAAGCCACCAGGTGATCTCAATCATGGTTTGTCTGTTTGGATCCAGCTGGGAGACGCCCTGGTATATACAGAGACTGTGAGTGAGGAAAGCCACCAACCATGAGATGGTATGGTAAAAGAGATTGTGACCATAATGTTAAAGTAAAGTTAATGATGTATTTAATTTATGTATTTGAGCTTGAGATTATGTTTTATGTATTTGTTAAAATATTTATATTATTTGTGTAACTTATACAGCTGGATGCATCATATAAACTTTTTTTAACTTGTTTCCTTTCCTATTGAGAATTTCCAATTCTCACTCTTTATTCATGATGTATCCAAATCAGGAAGATGATGAATCCTACTTAGAGGCCAATTGACCACGTTTAGGATCGGGAGCTATTATGGGACTAGAAGTCTAGTTGATAAACTATATAACTATATAATTTTATTTATTTGACAATCTATTTAGTAATATTTCATATTTTATTTTATAAATAGAGTTAATTTTCTATGAGATTTATTATAATAGTGTAATAAAGAAGGGTGATACAAACACTTTTTTAATCTAAGACACTGTAGAGAGAATATCTATTTATCTAAACTCTTTAGAACAAATTTTAATTTAATTAAGTTTACATTTTCTTGTCTTGTTCGCTCTTATTTAAAGTTCTTTATTTCTCTCCAATTTGAAAGAAATAAGTTCAAGTGAGAGATGAAATTATTAACTTGGAGTTGACGTTAATCTTGTGAAACTACGATTTTCAAGCCACAAGATCCAAAGAGTTACGCAAAATGGAGTAGACATATTTTGAAGCCAAACTTGCACAAAGGGGACCATGTGTTATGAAATCAACTTTGGACCATGTTGGGATAAATTTTGTATAAGGACCCTTTTGTAATTTATGCGATTTTTAAATTATATAAAGGCCAAAGTGCGAATTTGGACCTGTAACTTTGCTCCAGGTCCCAAATCAGTCATATATCGTTTTTTGTCTCGAATTTGGTCCAGTATCTTTGTTCCAGGTCCCAAATCAGTCCTATATCTTTATTTGTCTTGAATTTGGTTCCATATGTTTTGAAAACCTCCCACTGTTAGTCCTCCGTCCATTTTAAATTACAATTTAGTTCTGAAAACTTCAAGTCCCTTTTACTTTAGTCATTGACTGTCAAAATGAAAGTGAAAGAGGGAAGATTCTCAAACTTTACATCTTGGTCCCTAATCCATGAATTCTTCATGAAATGGAATATGAATGTAAAAACAACACAAATTAAAGTAAATTACAAAGGGACCTAAATTGAAAACGTAAAAAATTTAAAACCCACCGGAAAATGCCCCAAACTCCAAAAACCCCAGTTCTCACTGAAATCTCACTCAAATAATCGCCTTCAAATTCCTTAAGAAATAATTTTTGAAAATCCAAACTTTTGAGGAGAGAGGTGATAGAAGAAAGTTTGGATTTTCGAAAATTCTTTCTTAAAGTATTTGAGGGCGATTATTTGAGTAAGATTTCAATGAGGATTGGAGTTTTTTTATGAGTTCTTAAGTTTCTCGGCGATTTCCATACGTTTTTCGGCGAGTTTGGGGTATTTTCCGGTGGATTTTAAATTTTCTGCGTTTTTAGTTTAGGTCCCTCTGTCATTTACTTTAATTTGTGTTGTTTTTACATTCATATTCCATTTCATGAAGAATCCATGGATTAGGGAAGAAGATGTCAAGTTTGAGAATCTTTAGGGATGCTCTTTTACTTTCATTTTGATAGTCAAACACTAAAGTGAAAGGGACTTGAAGTTTTCAGGACTAAACTGTAATTTAAAATGGACGGAGGACTAACGGTGGGAAGTTTTTAAAACATATGTGACCAAATTCGAGACAAAAAAAGATATAGGACTAATTTAGGACCAGGAACAAAGATACAGGACCAAATTCGAGAAAAAAAAAAGAAGATATAGGACTAATTTGGGACCTAGTGCAAAGTTACAGGACCAAATTCGCACTTTGGCATTATATAAATTATGTATTTTGATCATTCACAAAAATTCTAACTTTAGTATTTTTAATTATATATCTGATTTTCGTATTATATATGTTGAAATCTGAAATTGAAATATGATTTATCATTAGAGATTAGGTCTTATTCTTGATTGATTGAATTAGGATTTGATTGAGATATCTTTTAAGGAAAGAATTCAAAATGAGGTGCTGATTGTAATTACATATCTTTCATGCATCTATGTATTTAATGTGATATTACAATCATGTGTTGATGATTAATTATTGATTGAAAAGTATTTTTAGAAATGTTCACTGATTGGAATTTGTTTTTAATTGATATAACTTGTATTCTTGGAATGTTTTTATGAGTTAATGTGTTGATCGTTAATGTCTCATTTTATGTGCCTATTAGTATCAGCCATGAGTTGATTGACATTGAGTATTTAAGTGTGCTGAAAATGATTAGGAACTTCAGTTCCTAGAGGAACTATACTAAGAAAGATTATTATTGTGATTATTACATCTTTAGAAATATTATTTGTGATTGATGAGTTGATTATGATTGCTAATCATGTCTTGGTATTTTTAGAATGATTGTTAATCATGAGCTGATTGACTTTAACTATTTAAATGTGCTAAGTGCCCCCAGGAGCTTTACTCAAAAAGCTCTCCCGCGAGTATCAGTACAGGCGAGTCAATACCGATGAGTGACGGTGCGTTCAGCGAGTGGCGGCGCGTCACGGTGTGTATTCGACGGTGGAAGTTAGATCTACGCGTTTAGGTGTGTGCCTGGACTATAAAACAGACGACGTGTCTTCGACGGTGGGTGTTCTTCTTCAGACGTCTCTCAACGGCGAGTTTTCTGGACTGTTAAACGGACGGCGAGCCCTAGAAGGTGTTAGTGTTTCTTCTGTCAACCCTCGACGATGAGTAGCCAGGATCGTAAAACGGACGACCAAGTTCAGAAGGTAAGTGCTTTCTTTTTTTCGGTGACCTTCATTGACGGCGACTACGGACCGTAAAACGGACGGTGTTCTCGACCGGTGGTTTGTCCGGTGTCTTTTCAACTCAGTTCGCTTTGGGTGGTATCTGTAAGGTGGTTTTCTAGTTTTCTATTGTGAGTATCTGATAGGTGGTTTTGGTAACTGGTTTCAAGTCTCTAGATTTTGGGTTTTGGCTTTTGGTCACGCTGAGTTCTGGGATTTGGTGTGCGTTTGCTGGTTTCTGGTTTTGCTGCAAACGATTAA
The DNA here is from genome assembly GCA_003254925.1 of Chamaecrista fasciculata. Classification (NCBI taxonomy): domain Eukaryota; kingdom Viridiplantae; phylum Streptophyta; class Magnoliopsida; order Fabales; family Fabaceae; genus Chamaecrista; species Chamaecrista fasciculata. Next base: position 19,992 of record QANZ01012217.1, read on the forward strand.
TGGTTTCACTGGTGGAAATATATCAGTCTTAAGATTCTAGACTCCGGGTTGTTGGTTTTCCGACATGCTGGTTTCTAGGTTTTGGGCTCCATTGTCTGGTTTCTGGTTTTGCTTCTTTGTTTCAGACGTTACCTTTGCACCTCTTGACGTTTCAGTCATTGGGAACTCTATCTTTTCAGCTCTATTGTGGTAGTTTTTTTTTCAAGGTGGGTTTTTCTTTTTTTAGTCCTTGTCTCTACTACGGAGATTAGGATTCGTAAAAGGAAACTAAAGTGGCAAGAGGAAGTATCAGACTCAGAGAATGTTGTATAGGACAATTGTGTAGATGTTTGTTGTATGGTTGGCCTTGTGTTTGGGTTTCTTAGTTTTTATTCCAGCGCCTTTGTACTCTTGTTTGCTTATTCGTGGTGGCGTTCAAGAAGGTTTCATTTTTTCAGTTATCTCCATAGAACTATGTGTTTCTCTTCGGAAAATTCCTTCACTAGCAGCTTCTGTAAACAGGACGATTGTTTGGAAAATATTTCGGTGTCTGTTAATGTTCTAAGTTTGACCACACTTGAGTGTTGGAGTGATGATGGTCATAAGAATCGTTTAAATGGCAGGGATTCTTCAGTTTCTCTTTTACTAATATATGGGTTCGTTTTTTGTGGCTTTATCTCTTCAAATAATGAGGATTTTTACTTTGTACAGTTCGTAGTATCTTTGGGGTTGGATTTACGTTTTAAAGATAGTATCTCTTTTGGGTTGGTATTACCAATGTGGGACTGTGATTCTGATGAAGGGTGTCGATATTATTTCCCATTTCATGATTATTGATGATTGTTGTCTATGCTGACATCCAAGGGTCGTTGGACTTTCTCTCCTTGGATACGTCTTATGAGAGGTGCTTTTCTCTATGGCTTTTTCGTGGGTCTTTTTGTTGTGATACATCCGTTTTCTCTCTGCATCTGGTTTTTGAAAGGCCTTGTTGGTACATAGATGGTTGACTTTGACTCCATTTTCTTGGATGGGCTGAGACGGGTTGTCCCAAATCAACCCCCCAAGGAGACATGAAGTTCTTAGCCTAGACTTATCAGAGTTTCCAGGCGACTCCGACAATTAGGCGCCTTTGTCGCATCATCAAACAGAAGAATTCAACGGTGGTCTTTTTGGCTGAACCCTTATGCCTGATACATCTTACTACTAAATTTTTTTCTTCTATTGGGTTGACTAATGTTATTGGTGTTGATTCTTAAGGAAGAAGTGGAGGTTTAGTACTTATTGATGGAGATTATGTCGTAGGGCCAATCATCCTATAGATATGTTGGGAACATATCAAATTAATTTATGGAGATAAATTAATGGTTATCATATTATTAGCATGTTTACTATGATAACAGTCCATGATTAATTATGAGATAGTTAATCTAAACTGTCCCTGGTCGCTCATTCGAGTGGGAACTTGAATTGAACCAAGACCAGCATGACCTCGGTGCATGGAGATGCACGCACTAGATGCTGGGACGAGAGTCATGGTGCAATTATGTAAGGGGTTACAAATTGCTGGACCGACCCGGAGAGTTCTGCATGGGTTCAGTCATTAGCTGGTCTCTC
>QANZ01012240.1:0-25103 GCA_003254925.1 Chamaecrista fasciculata
TTAGAAATAAAATTAAAAATTAATATAAAATTTAGGGAAAATAATTATGTTTTTTCCCTAAATTAAAATTACAATAATTTTTCTCCTAGAAGAAAGGAACATGTTCTTGGATTCTAATTCATAGGAAAATCTAAAAATTGTATGAAATGCCATGTAACAGAAAAAGAAAAAGAAAAGAGAAACAAATCTTCATTGATTTATGAATAGTACATTGAAATGGCCTTTACTCGACACATAATATATTAACTACAAATACAAGGAAAGGAAAATAACTAACACCCTCACATTTTTATTTATCTAAATAAGTACTAATTACCAGCAAGCATATAGATATAATAGCTTATATATATACTTATTAAGTTTGACCATCATCTTCTTTGAGTTCGCTGCACATTTGTTAGTGAGCTTCAATCTACTATGAAACCATTCAACAAATAATTAACTCAAAAGCGATTTTTAATTTATATATAAGTTTATCTTAATCTTTAATTTATATAGTTCTAATCATTACTTATTGTTGATGCACTTCCAACCAAAGAGTCGAATTTTCAGTAGTCCCGAAGTTTTCCAGAAATCTTTCCACGGGATGATGGACTGATGGTCATTCTGGCTGTCAACCGATAAGGCATAAGCATCTTTAACAGAGTAAGAGCCCCTAGCATTTTTGGTCCAGACAATCTTATCTCTTATTCCGGTAGGAGAAGTTGGCATATTGAGGATGAGGTTAGCGAAAGCTTCACAATTAATACAACAAACGTTATACATATATTCTCACGAACCCATTTATGTATATGGGATGTGAGTTTTGTTGTCGCGTCTTTCTTCAAACATGAGTTTTGTTGTTGCATCTTTGAGATTGCTTGATGTATAAATCACTAGATGATTTTAATTTCACTCTTGCCTTTTTCTTCTCAAAATGAAATTCGTTCATTTCAATATTCTGAATCGAAACAAGAGAGTTTGTTGAAAAATATTCTTGCAACATTTGCCATGAGAATAAATTATAGAAGTCACAAATTAAGTCAAAATAATCATGAGAGCTATTGACAAAAGAAATTTAATTTGACAAAAAATAATAGTACTTGATGACAATTTAAATCTCATCACTAAATGAAAATTAAGGTATTTTAAAAAAAATTAAAAATCAAATGAATTGGTTTTCCACAACTTGAAAGTAAAATTTATCCAACTCCAAGATGAAATGAACATATATATATATATGGTTGCTCACCGTTTCTCAAACCTTCGTCTCGACTAATCTGAATTCGATCTACGTCACACACCTAACTATATGATAACCGAGTCTCTTAACATGAATTACTGCATTTACAAGATGAAACGAATATAATATTATACATACACATATATTTGAGCGGTGAATTGGTGATGTTAATGAATGAGAAAATAAATGAAGAGGGAAAATGTATACAATAAATCAATGTGATCAAATTAGAACGTCAAACTAACACAATTTTAATTGGGCCTTAAGATCGGTATCATGTAATTAAGCCATCAATATATGGCCAAAACTTTTACAAAAATAACCATTTTATTATAAAATAAAGGAAGAAATTCACATCCATGATTTGACAAAAAAATAAAATAAAATAAATAAAGGCAAATATAATATAAAACCACTCTATCTAGTTCTGAATATTTGCTTTGTTAGAGGATAATTTTTTTTTCCAAAATATCTGATGTTTTACAAAATCAAGAGAATATTAATTACTTTTTTTACAATTCTTTCTCTATTAAATATTAGTAGATGTTGAATTAGTGGGAGTAACTATGAGTAATTTAATAAGGGCAATATAGTCTTTTTATCTCAAATTTTTTTTTTTCAATTCAAGTGAATTAAGGATTTCCTTGGTCTGTGTGTATTAACCTTATAAAACATATATTCAGAATTGGAGGGAGTACTGTACAACCAATGACTTGACCTCATAGGGTCTACCTACTTTTAATTTTTTTGATGGGCAATTCTATATAAGCCTCTTTTAGTCATTGAATCATGTGTTTTCACCTTGAGATTTGTGCTTGAGATCATGTGTTTTACACAAATCTTGAGATAAAGACACATGATCCAACGGTTGGGAGAATAATTACTTGTGTAACTGTCCTATTTACATGCTTGCCCTTTTTTTTAATCAAAATTTATGTGTCCATACACCCAAAAAGTGAAAAGAATATGTCTCTGTTCCTCGCACTCACCGATAGAAATTTAGAAAGGAGTGAATTGAAAAGTGTATCATGAGGATGACTATATAAAAGAAAAGAAAAAATGCATCGTCTTAAATAGAATATCTTAGAGGACAACTGTCCTAAAGAAGATAACTTACAACACTAAAAAGAATCTCATTTCAAGGAGGGGGAAAAAAGGAAAGAGAGAACCAACTATAGGCTTAAAATGTCATAAATGCCCCTAATAAAATTAATGCTCTTTTGTACCTAAGAAATTCTAAAATTTGATCAAATTAAATGACCTAGAAAAGATTAAGAAACTATCCTATGTCCTAAATTTAAATGAACCTAATGTAACTTAAAAAGAAAATATAAACAAACCATACAATAAAAACAAAATATAACAAAATATATGACTAATAAAATAAAAGAGAGGAATGAGACTTACCTCTTGAGACGAAACAAGTAATAAGGTGGAGACTTGAGAAATGGCTTATTTAACTCTTTTAAGAATTAGTGCGTGTCGAATGAAGAGGAGAGGGGGTCTATATATATATATGAGAGGTGATGGAGCGTTTGTAAACTCAATCGATGTGGGACTTAGTTATAGAATTTCTGTGTAATTAATGAACGAATATGTAATGTTTCACTGACCACAAAGTAATATTTATGAGCTTCATAATTAAAATTTATATTGTGAAATTGAATGTTTCTTATAAGTAGTTTGTTAGAGATTGATTATACAACTTCGAGAAACAATGGAGTCTTTAGACCTTGGTATCTCACAATGATGATGAGGTAATTTTGTCGACCATAATCTTAAATTTATTGTCCATATAATGGATGTATCACATAGATATATACCCATGAATTTCTGTAATAGAGAGTAAACACTACAAATGTACAAAAAAAACCTTGTTCATTGGACAAATTATTATGATATGTATATATCTATATATATATATTAATGATAATAATAAAGATTGATTAGGAACAAAGTTTTAGAAATTCGATAGATCATTTAAATGGTCAAGACAATAACGTAAAGCTTAATAATTTGACCATAATTAAATCGAGATCATATTGATAATAATCAAATATATATTTTTATAAAAATATATATCAGAATTTCAATATATAATAAATAATCGATTAACTATGATATTGTTTACTCTAATTTTATAAAAGTCATAGTAAAAGATATATGATACAAAATAATCTGGTATGTTTTATAAAATATCTTTTAATCTTTTGAAGGGTTTTTCATATTTTTATTTTTCTATAATTTTTTGTTGCTGTTTAAATAAAAATATCGCCAATTATATTATATGTTTAACATTTTAAAACTTGATATTCGAAATTTTTAGATCTTAAAATGATTATTTTAATGTTTTTGTACAAAAATAAATCATAAAGTGACATAATTTTGGCCAGAAAATTAAAAGAAAACAAAAGTAAAAAATTCATGAATTGGTTCAATCGCTACATCAACTGATTTTTATGGATTTTTTTTTTCAATTATTGATTGTTCTTCCTATGTTATTTAGGATGCCAATTTTATAACTTTTTAGGCTGTCAATTTTATGATTTTTTTATATTTGAATTTTTAAATACAATGAGGGGGAGAAAAGAGGTAAAGTTGGAGAATGCATGGGCTGATAGGTAATTATGGGTTAATTTAATCCAACTCAAAAATTGATGAGTCAATTTTTAACTTAATCTATCTTGACCCAATACTTAAATGGTTGGATCATGGTTCATTTTTATTAATACTTAGATTGGGTTAGGTTAATGAGTTAGAATTATTATTGCCAAAGCCTAATTATCAAGATTTTAAAAATCAAACCGGATATTGAACCGGTTGAGGTAGCGGTTCAAAGTTCAATGGTTCAACTCGGGATTCAACCAGAGTCCGACCGTTAACAAATAAATAAATTAAAAATAAAAAAAGTCTAAATATGATAAAATTCTAATTCAAATACTCATAATTAGAGTATAAAATACCATTATAACATTAACTTATAAATGCAAATTTCATAATTTAACATGAACTAATATAAATATAGTCAATTTTCATTAATATTCATCAATATTAATGTCATCAAATGACATTTTATGATAACTTTTTCTACCAAACTTAGGTTCATAATCAACATTTTCTAACATTTTATCCATAAGTATAAAAAAGACAAAACAATAAAAATAAATAAATCCAAATAAGTCGATTCACCACTGGTTTTGACCCATTTTATTGGGTTTTGACGGATTCTCGCAGTTCTTAAACTAGGGTATTTTGCATTTGACTCGGACTTGACCATTACCCGATTCTTAGTTCAACCGGTCCAGTTCAATTTTCTAAGCCATGCTAATTAGTTTCAAAAGAGCGATATAGTAAAACAATCTTATTTGTTTTACCATGTGCATGAACATGATATATATGAATATATGATAGGGTGATAAGAGTACAAGATTGGCCCACTTGATGGCTTGATCAGTCTAGCCCAATAGACCATAGCCAACCCAGGCTTGCTAATAGATAGAGATGCAAACTTACACCCAAAAAGGTTTTTTCTTTAAAAGGACAAGATGCAAAATTATTATTATTATTATTATTATTATTATTATTATTATTATTATTATTATTATTATTATTATTATTATTATTATTATTATTATTATTATTATTATTATTATTATTATNTTTTGTCAATTTTATTCTTTCCTCTTATTTTATCCAAATATTAATGTATAATATAAAATTAATAGAAAAAAAAATTCATATTCTAACTTATATTAATTGTGATGGTATTTAATCAGGTGACATTGACAATTTGTTGTGATTTTAGGTAATACACTTTATGTATAATTTTTAGGCAAAAGCATTAATGTTGTCCTAAGATTGATTTATCTAATGAAAAATTAAATAATATTTTAAGTATCATAAAACTGCCTAACTCTAAAAGTAAATTATTTTCGATTTTTAAAATTTTGAATGCGGAGCATAAGGAGATGATCCTATGTGTTGATACCATAAGTGAGGATTGAAAATGTGAACATATATATTAAACGCCATGTTCTGCCTTCATGCTTCTTCTTTATGTATATATGTATATAGATTGAAGGAAAGAAAGAAAAAATATATTTAAATGAAAGAAAGTTAGAACTAAATATTTGAAGAAAAAAAATGACAATTAGTGTTACGTATTTAAGAAAATGAGTGGTGAAACCAAAATGAAAATTATTAGTTCATGACTGAGATGAGAGGTTTCTATAAAACACTAAGATAGCCTAGTAAAAAATAGGGTAAATTACATTTTGGTATCCTGTGGTTTGACCCTATTTCACTTTGGTACCCTGTGGTTTGAAACTTGACACTTTGGTACCCTGTGGTATTCTCCATTAACACTTTGGTACCCTTTGGAGCTATTTTGTAATTTTAACCATAACAAATTTTTCAAAAATTACATATTGACCCCAAAAAAATTTCAAAAAATTACAAATAGGTCCCTAGATACATATTATTTAAGGACTAAAATGAAAAATTTAAATTTTTTTTGGGGTCAATATGTAATTTTTGTAAAATTTATTATGGTTAAAATTACAAAATAGCTCCAAAGGGTACCAAAGTGTTAATGGAGAATACCACAGGGTACCAAAGTGTCAAGTTTCAAACCACAGGGTACCAAAGTGAAATAGAGTCAAACCACAGGGTACCAAAGTGTAATTTACCCTAAAAAATAAGGTGCATTACCCTTAAATAGAGTTCAGATTCGCGGAAGATTAGTCCTTAGCCCATCGGGTTGGGGATACCTTGGGAAAAAAAAAAAAAGGTGCATTAAAAGAATAGATAATATAATTTTTTTATATAATATATAATTTGGTTCAATTAATCATATATTCAAATCGTTATTTATTCAATTTTTATATGTCTTCAACTAAATTAAACCTTTCATTTTCTTTAATTTAGTTTAGTTTTATATTTGATTCGATTTAATTTGAGGGTGTGATGATGATATGATATAGATCTTTAAACTCATACCAATTTAATTATTAGTCTTTTTTATAACAAGATAATGTAATTATTAGTTGTGTTATTGTTTTACCAAATACATTTTTGTTGGTGAGTACCAACAAATAACTATGCTTTATCTTAAATTAGATTCAAGTATAAATAAATAATAGTAATACAGTATATAATATTAATGATACAGTACTAGTAATATATAAAAAGCTATGAAGCATTGACACTTTATTTTGAGGACGTGTCGTTGTGTCAGACACACGTCTGTATCCGACACCCGTGCGACATCCACACGACACATATTCATAAATTTTAGAATATAAAATTAATTTTGTGTGACTTTAACATGTCAAATAATATAAAATAATGACACATATGACGTATTTTATGAATAAATATTATAATTGTAAGGTTTTCATTAAAATTTATGAATTTTTAATTATTTATATATATATATATATAAATATATGTCGTGTCTTGTCATGTAACTTTAAGAATTTGACGTGTCAGTGTGTCCGTGTCCATATCGTATCCCATGTTAGTATCCATGCTTCATAGATAAAAAGTGTTTTAAATAGACAACAACAACAACCAAAGCCTTTTCCCACTAGGTGGGGTAGGCTATATGGATCAACTGACGCCAATGTGTTCTATCCTTGCACATGTCAACAGTAAAGTTATTGATAAATAGATCTTTTTATACTTGAATCTAATTAAATTATCCAAGCCCGTTAAAAGAAGAGGGTTGTGTTAGGCAAACGACAACCAATGTAAAATCTTTGTTGTATCTCTCATGAATATGGAAAAAGTATTTAAAATAGACATTCAAAATAAAAAATAATTATATATTGGGATTCTAATATTATGGGACATGGAGTTTACCTACGAGATTTGGAATTTTTCTCTCTGAATTAAGGTAACAATACTTTTTTTTATCTTAAAATTTACATCAAATTTTAATCCTGTCATCAATATTTTTTTTTGTTATAAGTCAAAATATTCATGTGAGCTATTAATAAAATAATCAAAATAAATAATATAAGTTACTCATTAAGTCAAAATAATCATGTGATCTATTAATAAAATGAATTTTATTTGACAAAACAATAGTACTTGATGACAATTTAAATCTCGTCATTAAACAAAAATTAAGATACTTCAAGAAAAATCAAATTAATTGATTTCCCACAACTTGAAAGCAAGATTTAGACGATAACAAAGATGAAATGAATATATATATATATATATATATATATATTTATAGTTGCTCACCCCATCTCACTTCATTTCGACTAATCCAAATTCAATCAGTGTCACACACTTGGTTATATGATAAGAGAGTCTCTTAACATTAATTATTGTATTTACAAGATTAAAAGAATATAATATTATACATACACATATATTTGAGCATTGAATTGACGAATTTAATGAATGAAAAAGTCAACGAAAAAGAGGAACATAAATCAATGTGATAAAATTAGAACATCAAACTAAAACAGTCTTAATTAGGCCTTAAGATTGATATCATGTAATTATGCCATCAATATGTGGCCAAAACTTTTACTAAAATAACCATTTTATTTCAAAATTTAAAAAAGGAAAATATGTTATAAAACTACTGTACATGACTTGACTTCTTCCGGTCTACCTACTTTTTTTTATGGGCGGTTCTATAGGCCTCTCCCAGTCGTTGGATTATGTGTTTTTGCCTCGAGATTTTTGTAAAATTATTTTATACAAATCTTGAGATAAAAACACATGATCCAACTATTGGGACATGTTTATCATTTATATTTATCAAAATTTATGTAGTTTCCATGCACGCAAAAAAGTGAAAAGAATACCTCTGTTCCTCACACTCACTGTTAGAGATTTAAAAAGGAGTGAATTGAAAAGTGTATCATGAAGAGGACCATTTAAAAGAAAAGAAAAAATGCATCATCTTAAATAGAATATCCAAGAGGACAAAGGGTCCTTGATAAGATAACTTACAACACTAGAAAGAATCTTATTTCTAGGAGGAAAAAAAAAAGACTAACTATAGGCTTAAAATGTCATAAATGCCCCTAATGAAATTAATGCTATTTTGTCATTAAGAAATTCTAAATGCTAAAAATTAATCGAATTAAATTCCCTAGAAAAGATTAGGATACTATCCTCAGACCTAAACTAAAATGAACCGAATGCAACTTAAAAAAAAATAAACAAACCATACAATAAAAACAAAATATAACAAAATATATAACTAATAAAATAAAAGAGAGGAAGGAGACTTACCTCTTGAGACGAAACAACAAGGAATAAGGTAGAGACTTGAGAGATGGTAGATTTAACTTTTCCAAGACTTATTGTGTGTGCTGAAGAGGAGAGGGGGTCTATATATATATTGGAGGTGAGGAAGTGTTTGTAAATTTAAACGACGTGGGACTTAATTATAGAATTCTTGTGTAATTAACAACAAGCATGTAATGTTTCACTAACCTTGAAGTTTATGAGTTTCATAATTAAAATTTATATTGTGAAATGGAATGTTTCATCATGTGAGTAGTTTGTTAGAGATTGATTATACAACTTCGACAAACAATTAAAAAAGTCTTTAAACCTTGGGATCACACATTGATGATGTCGATCATAAGCTTAAGTTTATTGTCTATATATATTGGATGCCTCACATGAATACTTTGATACAAACAGATCATATAACTATATAATTATTGATAAGTAACGTTAGATCTTGAATTGGTAATAAGGTAAAATTCATGAGAGAATTAATATGAAAAAGATTAAGATATACCAGAGCATATTCACCAAACATGCCTTGCGTTTCAATCTATTCATAATAGATAATACGATAAATTTGTATTATGCATTACCAATGTCTTAAACTTCAGTGTTTGTTTAAAAAAAATACTTTTTTTAAAAAAAGTTTCAAAAAGTACTTAGTGCTTAAAATTCAAGTCTAGAAGAGAACAATTTGTGAGTAATTATTTCACCAATAATTACTGTTTAAAACCTCTGCAGTTGCATTAATAATTTTTCTCATATGCTTAATTAATTAACTCTATTATATTTTTACGCTTGACGGGTGAAGCCTCCTATTTGTAATGACTAATGACTCATAAATTTCTGTAATTGAAAGTAAACACTACATAACTTGAAATTTAAAAAAAAAAACATAGTTCATTGGATAAATTATGATATATATATATACATATATATATATATATCTATAATAATAATAATAATAACAATTAACTTCAAAAACATTTTATTTTGAAAAACTATATTTCAATCCAAAGAATTTGTAAATGAAAGCATCAATTGGATTGAAGTTACTTCAAATCCTCTAAATTAATNGGGTGGTAGTGGCCCCCAGAAGCCCTATCCCGTCTCTGTTTATTTATTTATTTACAATAATAGTTAAAAAATTATATACAAATAACTTCTAAACCACAAATACACTTATGGGTCTAATAATATATCTAGCTTTTATTATTGTATACATTACATATTATTTTCAATCTTTCTCTTTTGTGAGCTTCATGCGATTTAAATGTGTGTTCTTTGTCCTTTGTGATGGAGATTGTGCCCTAGGGCCAATCATTTTACTGTAATAAATAGAGTCGTTATCATATTATTAGCATGTTTACTGTAATAAAAATCATTGATTAATTATGTGATAATTATTCTAAAACTGTTACTGATCGATTATTCATGTGGGAATGTGAATGAACTAAGACTAGTATGACTTCGGTGTATGGAGATACATGCATACGATGCTTTACGAGAGTCATGGTGCAATTATGTAAGGGATACAAGTTGCTGGACCGACCCGGAGAGTCCTGCATGGGTTTAGTCATAAGCTAGTCTCTCTTGTACACCTGTCACGATGCCCTTAGACCTGAGGTCTTGACTATTCCGGCGTTGTAGGTACTGAACTTTGACCTAGTCCAACGTTGCCCGTAGTAGGGTAGCCATACAGGCTAGGTACAAGTTTAGTTGCTTGCCGTGCTGAGGAATGTGGTTGACCAAGATGGAATTTTGTCCCTCATTAAGATGAGAGATATTTAACTGGGCCCCTCGATGAGTCTGTCCAAGGAATGTGTGGCCACACAGGGAAATGGGACTAACTCAAGGAATCGAGAAAGTTATGGTTTAGATTAAGGATGACTTTCCCGTGCCTTATCCAGGACCAAAATATCGTGTGACAATAGGGATTATGACAAGGTGTACTTAGGTTAAATCGGTTTTGTAAAAACGATAACTCACGTATTTTGGGTAGTCGTGAAGGCTTGCTAGAGTCCGCTCTCGACTTGTGAGTCATAGAGATGACTTGCTGCCAACTTCACGTGAGGCCTGCTGGGTCACACACGAGCAGGATCAAGACACGAATTAGGGTTAATTCGTGAGTCACTTTGGTGACACAATTTAAGACATAGTTCAATGTCTTAGGACATGAAATCTTGTCTTAAATAATATCTACGTTTATGATATTTAAATTTGTTAGACAAATTTAAATATATATATATATATATTAATTGATAAATTATTAATTTGATTAATCTATTTATAATTAAATTCCTGTTTATAATATTAGAGAATAATAAATTAAATAGGCTTCCTAAAAGTTAGGAGATTATTAATTTATTAAATTCTCCAATATTAGGATAACAAGGGAGAGGGTGGCGCCTCATATGTATTGATTTTATTAAATGAAAATAGTTTGTTAATTAAATCAAGATTTGAATTTGAATTCAAGATTTGATTTTGATTTCAAGATTCAAAGTTTGAGTTAAAGATATTAAGGTAATATTTTAATTCAACATTATTGGGAATTGATAAGTTGGTTATAACTACCTAAGAGTTAGGGTTGTTATCTTAATTATTAAATTCCTATATATATAATTATATGAGGATGGCGCATATCTTGAATTCTTGGGGTGCAAGATTTGATCTTGCATTTTGAATTTAAATTATATGTGCAAATCGAATTTTATGATTAAAACTATTAGGGTAATATTTTAATTATAAAATCAATTCCTCATGACTCATTCCAACGAATAGGATTTGAGCAATCAAGATTTGGTTTCAAGATTTGATCTTGAGGTGTCAAGTTCGAATTGCCTCCTATTGGATTTTGAATTATAATATTAGTGTAATATTATAAATCAAGATTCTCTGAATTATATTAATTATAGAATTAAGATATTCAAGATTTTAGGGATTCACTAATAGGATTATGATTCCCTAATTTTAGGAATGAGGATATTATAAATACCCACACACTAGGCATAGGCACCTAGCTCAAGTAATCTAGTGCATTTTGAGAGTCAAAATCGCCAACCCTAGTTTAGAGAGAGAAAATCGATTTTCCTTTTTGGAGAGAGAAAGTTCGACCTACATCTAGTAATTCTAGGGTTTTTGTGTGAGTTGCGCCAATCAATCTTGGGATCAAGAACCGTTCTTGATCATTCAAGAACCGTAGATAAAGTTCCCATATTCACTTGGGAAGAAGTGAAGGAGGCTAGAACCTGGGCATCTGCCAAACTGCTCGTGTGGATTACCGGCAGAGGAAGGACACTCGCAGTGGACTTCTCAGACTCGTGAATTTAGAAAGCCACCGATTGAAATTTAGGTAAACATCTTCCCTTTACTGGTATAAATATAATTAGTGGATCCTGGAAGGAATCACAAAGTTACATATTTAAAGGTTTATAAGTTTTTTTTTTTAATTTTTCCGCTGCGCTCGCTCTGTGATTTCCCAACACTTTGAGCTTCTGATTTGTCTTTAGCCATATATGTCCTTTTGATCTTGTTATGCTTTTATTATTTAGGCAAAACACCCTTTCGTGCCCCTAACGTTTGCGGTGATTTTCAGTTATGCCCCTAACGTTTCATTTGTGTTAGTTGTGCCCTCAATGTGAAACGTTAGTTTCAATTATGCCCCCACCCTCGTTAGTGTACCGTTTTTCGGAACTTTTGAGCTTCGATCCGTGTTCATTTCAGTTTGTTTTGATAAATGAGTTTATGGGTACTCATTTTCGGCTCCTAAGGATCATTTTGCACATGGAAATTTTGAGAAAAATGCTTCGTTTTGCTGCATTTCGTTTTGGTCCTTTTTGGGGTTCAACGGGTTCGGTTTTCTTCGGATTTGGGGCTATTTTGAGCTTAATCTTTCAAATTGATCCAAGGAATCAAGTTTGTGATGTCCGAAAATTAAAACCCATATGAAATGTGATCAAAACCGAGCTCAAATCGTGCAAAAATGGTGTTTTTTTTTATGGATGATTGAAATTGGGGGCATAATTGAAATTAACATTTCACACTGGGGGCACAACTGACACAAATGAAACGTTAGGGGTATAACTGAAAATCACCGCAAACGTTAGGGGCACGAAAGGGTGTTTTGCCTATTATTTTATACATTACATATTATTTTTTATTTTTTTCCTTTGTGAGCTTCATGCGACTTGAATGCATGTTCTTTGTCCTTTGAGCTTCTGATTTGTCTTTAGCTATATATATGCTTTTGATCTTGGTATGCTTTTATCATTTTATACATTACACATTATTTTCAATCAGTGTCCTTTGTGAGCTTCATGTGATTTGAAATTGTGTTATTTGTCCATTGAGCTTCTAATTTGTCTTTAGTCATATCTGTCCTTTTGATCTTGCTATGCTTTTTTTTTTTTTTTCNTCTATCTTTTTTATCTTGCTATTCTTTTTTTCATTTTATACATTACATATTATTTTCGATCTTTGTCCTTTTTGAGCTTCATGCGACTTGAATGTGTGTTCTTTATCCTTTGAGTTTCTGATTTGTCTTTAGCCATATCTATCCTTTCGATCTTGCTATGCTTTTATTATTTTATGCATTACATATCATTTTTTTTTTATCTTTGGCCTTTGTGATCTTCATGCGATTTGAATGTGTGTTCTTTGTCCTTTGAACTTCTAATTTGTCTTTAGCCATATCTATCTTTTTTATCTTGCTATTCTTTTTATTATTTTATACATTACATATTATTTTCGATCTTTGGCCTTTGTGAGCTTCATGCGATTTGAATGTGTGTTCTTTGTTCTTTGAACTTCTGATTTGTCTTTAGCCATATTGTCCTTTTGATCTTACTATGATTTTATTATTTTATACATTACATTATTTTCGATCTTTGGCTTTTGTGAGTTTCATGCGACTTGAATGTGTGTTTTTTATCCTTTGAACTTCTGATTTGTCTTTAGCCATATCTGTCTTTTTGATACTGCTATGCTTTTATTATTTTATATATTACATATTATTTTCGACTTTTGGCCTTTGTGAGCTTCATGCGGCTTGAATGTGTGTTCTTTATTTTTTGAACTTCTGATTTTTCTTTAACCATATCAGTCCTTTTAATCTTGTTATACTTTTATTATTTTATACATTACATATTATCTTTTATCTTTATCCTTTGTAAAACATCATGTGATTGAAATATATGTTCTTTGTCCTTTGAAGTCCAGTGTTGTTAGAACCAGACCGGATCGGATGGTCCGACCGGTTCAACCGCCAACCGAATACAAGAGCAAGTGTGTCCAACCAAAATAACCAAACTGGCATTTGGACCGGATTGAACCGGAAATAACCGGCCGAAACCGACAAATTGGATCCAACCGCCAAACCGCCCAAAAAACCGGTGGTTCACCCAAATTTTTTTTTTTTTAATTTTTTTTAAAATTAAAAAAATTGGTTAAAAATTATAAGAAGGCAAAGTGGAGGCCCTCATTCATGTTTTATCCTTCTTTTTTCATTTGTTCTTTTAATATTTAGAATAATATAAATTACTAATTATATTAAAAGTAATTATTTGTATCATTATAAAAGATTTATATTTAATATATTAAAAATAATTATTTATTGCATCATCCGGTCCGACCGATGGTTCGACCGATTCGACCAATCAAACCGTGAATCGAACACTAGTCCGAGTTTTTGTCCGTCCTATTGGTATTTGACAACATTGCTTTGAACTTCTGATTTGTCTTTAACACCTTTATACCTCTTTCTCATGAGTGAGAGATTTATCCTTTTAACAAAAAAAATCAACTTAATTCCGTCATTAACCATTTGACTTCATTTCCAAATAAAATCAATATTTAATGAGTTCACGTTACTTGTGAGTTGTGACTTATGGTACAAAGCCGGCGAGTAGTTCACATATTTTGACTTGTGAGTCCCACCACATACTAGTTGGGATGTTGGGTTTGTATATAGTACAAACTCACCCATACAATATGATTTAGGCTCCGTTTGGTAGCCATGCAATGTGTTTTACATTGTAAAAGGGCACGGATTCCAAGACTTTCATGTGTTTGGTATGGTTATTTGAGCTATGTAAAGTGGATTACAATGTAAAGGGTTTTACATTACATAGGTCATTTTTCTTTACTTCACATTTCTGATGTAATCCAAGTCTACCTAGGGAATTATGGTAGAATTCCTAATTTGCCCCTCTCACTCCCATCACATCTCCTTCCCAAAATGGTGAACAGCAACGGCGGACGGCGGACGGCGGCGGCGGAAGGCGGCACCGACCACCGTGGACGGCACCGTGGACCACCGTGGACNCAACTACTTTTCCTTTCCCTCACAATCTTTCCATTGTAAAACCCTTTCCTTTACATACCCAATCACATACCAAACGGACCCTTAGATTTTCGATTTGTTTCCATAGCAACATTTACATATATTTTTCTTTAAATTAAAGAAGTAGCTGTGGTTCGAAAACTTGCTAACTAAAAAAAAAACAAAAACATTAACCTTTGGCTGTACCGCCTTGAGTCAGGGTTTCTTGTGACTAGCAGCCTCGTGTTCGGATTTATTGTGAAAAAAGAAAAAAAGAAAAAAAACTCATTGTAGGTTGCAATTACATAACTAGGTCAAAATCTCGTACTTATCCTAAATTTTATTTTAGTTCTTAATGTTTTGTCTATTTTTTTTTTTGGTCCTTAATAATTTTCAATTGTTCTGTTTCAATTCGTCTAAACTACTAAATGTGGTAATATCTCTCGTTTCAAGTTCGAATGTGATAAAATTAGAACTACAGGTTAACACTATTCTTAATGCATTCTTTCTTAAGTTAAAACCATCGACAAATGAAGTCAAATCGGACATGAAATTGGACCCGAAAGTGGGCCACTTATTTCATGAAATTGGTCATATCTCTTTCGTTTTAAGTTTGAACGTGACGAAATAAAAAAAAACTATGAGTTATTTTTAATGTGTTCTTTCTCTGCCTAGTTGTAGTAATCGACAAATAGGGTTAAATAGTACTCTAAAAGTGGTATTAATGTTTTCACCAAACCCACTTTTGGATTACTATATATTTGAACTTGTTTGTCGACAACTCTAATTAAGCAGAGAAATAACTCATCAGGAATAACCCGTGTCTCTTATTTCATCGCATTCATACTTGAAACGATAAAGATATGACCAACTCTATGAAACTAACAACCTACTTTTGAGCCCGATTTGACCTTAATTATTTGTCGATCGCCTCAACTAGGTAAAGAAAAAACTAGTCAAAAGTAACCCATAACTCTGATTTCTTTCCATCCAAACTTGAAATGATAGAGATATGATCACATTTAGTAGTTAGAGACCCATTATGGAACTTATTAAGGACCAAAACATAATTGTTGTGAAAAATTAAGGACCAAAATGGAATAGAAAAAAAATATTATGGACCAAAACAAAATTTAAGGGACCAAAATGAGATTTTGGCCCACATAATTATTTTAAAAAATTGTGATTAAGTGTTATGTGACATATATGATCATTGGATAATATAATTTGCAACCCACAGTAACTTGATGCAAGACTTATTTTTAGGATAATTTTTGGATAAATTTATCTTTTTGTATTATTTAAATAAAAAAACCATTACCTATATAGTGTGTGTATATATATTACTAGGGGCTTTGCGTACCCTAACGGGCACGCAAATATATATGTAAAATAAATGAGAGTTTACCAAAAAGAAATGAGGGACTAAATCGTTAACTCAGTAAAAATGAATGGATCAAATAATAATTTTCCTCTTATTATTGATTTTGTACTATAGTTTTAAAATGTGGACGACGAGAAAGGGGGTGCAACCATATAATATAAGATATTACATGAATTGTGGGGAGGGCTCTGCCCTGGCCCGTTGGTGATCCACTGAAATATTTTAGTAGTGAAATATATCGAATTATACATATTTTCTAATATAGAACAGAAATTTTCCAAAAGAAAAAAATATTTAAGTATATATATATTTTAATTTATTGCTGAAATATTTTAACGGATTCAAATCATATTATCCTTTTTGAAAAATCCAAGGATGCTTCTTAATTAGTTTCTTCCCACTTTCTACATGTTTTGATATATGTTCCATTATCCTTCCAATTATGACTTTTCGACCAAAGCAAAATCAACATGCATGACTCTTCCTCAAAGCCATCCTAAAAGCATTCATATTTATTATATTCAAAAGCAAAGCAGCAATAGGTAGTTAAGTACTGTTGCCACGAACAATATTTTAGGGTACGTTTGGTACCTAAATAAGTATGTAAAATGAAAAAATTATGAGGAAAAGGAAAGTAGCTGAGGGAATGTAAAGTAGATAAAGATTTAAAGTGTTTGGTATAAAATGTTAGGGGAGGGAAAGTAAAATAGATATAAAAAGAAAATGACAAAAATGCCCTTCCCACAATCACCACAAAATTACCATTTTAATTACAAAAAGATCCCTCTTTATATACAAAAAGGTCCCTAACCTAAATCCTAAAAAAAATTGGTGGGTGGTGGTGGTGGGTGGTGGGTGGCGGCGGGTGGTNGTGGTGGTGGGTGGTGGTGGAAGAAAATGAGATGGGAGTGAGAGGGACAAATTAGGAATTCTACCATAATTCCTTAGGTAAACTTAGATTACATCAAGAATGTGAAGTAAAGAAAAATGACCTATGTAATGTAAAACCCTTTACATTGTAATCCACTTTACATAACTCAAATTACCATACCAAACACATGAAAGTCTTAGAATCCGTGTCCTTTCACGATGTAATCCCCATTTCATCGTACGAAACGGAACCTTAATGTATTGTTGTTGACATGAGTTACTTGACTAATTGGAAATTTTGAGTGATTGATTTACAAGCTAACCAATATATTATAACATACCCCATTCTAATTAGAAAAAGAATACCAATTAAGCTAGCTTTCCCACATAGATTTGAAGCTTTATAAATTTAAGGGTAAATTACACTTTAGTATTTTGTTATTTAGTCATATTTCACTTTGGTACCCTATAGTTTAAAAAGTGACACTTTGGTACCTCATGATATTCTTTGTTAACACTTTGATACCCTTTGGAGTTATTTTGTAATTTTAACCATAATAAATTTTGCAAAAATTACATTTTGACCCCTAAATTTCTTTTATATTTTTCATTTTAGTCCCTAGATAATATATATCTAGGGACCTATTTGAATTTTCTGAAAATATTGAGGGTCAATATGTAATTTTTGCAAAATTTGTTATGGTTAAAATTATAAAATAGCTCCGAAGGGTACCAAAGTGTTAGCGGAGAATATCACAGGGTACCAAAATATCACTTTTTAAACCACAGGGTACCAAAGTGAAATATGATCAAACTATAGGATACCAAAATATAATTTACTTTAAATTTAATTGTAACTTTTTTTTAAAGTAAGTTATCAATAATCGAACATCGAATTAAAAAATTGGTTTATGAAAGATTACAATACTAATTTAGTAACTGAAAGATTAAAATAATATATTACTCTTTAGCTTTAGAACAATATATTATTTAGTTCATAAAAAAAATAATAAATATACTGTTTTGATCTTTCAGAAATTAAACAGTATATTTTATTTTTTCAAAAATTGAATTGTCAACTCAATAACTTTTTAGGGACCAAATTGTTAATTTACACTTTCTTTTTTTCGTTACAAAATTATATGCTTTCTGTGGACCTACACATAGTGGGTAGCCTCAGTGCGCCACTTGATTCGTAGGATGGCGTCTTGGACTTCTCCATTGCGTGTGGCGGCCATAGCAAGAAGAAAATGACTTGAAGGGACTAAATTCAGCAAACTTCGTCAATTCAATATATTTTTTTAAAAAAAATTTGAGAAAACTTACTATTTGGTCCCTATATTTTCACCGAATCAACTAATCAATCCCTAAATAATCGAAATACACGATTTGAAGTTTACACATGAAGTTTTGATTTAAGTTCAAACAGAAAAGCATGATAGAAGTGTGAATCTATCACAATTACTAGAATGTCTTTTTTCTATTCCTTTTTTAATTTTCTTGTATCTCTTTCGTACTTTATTTTATAAAATACTTTATAAGATCTAAAATCACATATTTTCTTATAGCAATTATCATCATTTGATTCTTAGGTCCACTGATGAACAGAATGGCACTGAGTGACTTACATAGAAATTAATCCACAAGGCTTTATTGCAACTTGCATTGAGAATTTTCCAAGATTCTAATGTGAATGCATTGAATCATCATATAGTTAAGACTATATATATATATATATAAATATATTGCCACTACGTACTCTTATTACATTCTAGACAGACATCATTCTCTTCATTCTTCAATCCAATGAAGCTAATTGTGAACCCAGTTTTTGTCAAATTCCTTCAAGCCATACTAATTTTTCAGCTTCAAATTCTTGCTCCAAGAGCAAATAGTGCTGTTATTAAGTGCTTAAAAAGTGAGAGACAAGCTTTGCTTAAGTTCAAAGATGGCCTTACAGACATCTCTGGCCGTTTATCTTCATGGGGCAATGAAGAAGACAAGAGAGATTGTTGTTCATGGGAGGGAATTCAATGTAACAACCGAACCGGACACGTGGAGGTGCTCGATCTTCGAGGCGAATTCGATGAATCCGGAGAACAACAATCTCAGTTACAAGGTAAGATTGGAGCATCATTGGTGGAGTTGCAGAATTTAAGGTATTTGAACCTTAGTTACAATGACTTTGGAGATAGCCATGTCCCTGAATTCCTTGGCTCTCTTAGAAACTTGAGGTACCTTGATCTCAAAAGCTGTTATTTCAGTGGAAACATTCCAACCCAACTTGGTAATCTCTCAAATCTGCAGTATCTTGATCTTGGAAAGATTGGTCTTGGTGGCGAAATCCCTTATCAACTCGGGAATTTGTCGAAATTGCGATATCTTGGCTTGGGAGAGAATAGTCTTGAAGGAACCATACCTTACCAACTTGGGAATCTTTCAAACTTGCAAATTCTTGATCTTGGATACAACATTGCTCTTCAAATTGATTATCATGAAGAAGAAGATCATGGTGGGGTTGAATGGCTATCTAGTCTCACTTCTTTGACCCAACTTGACTTAAGTAAGGTAATGAATCTCAACTATTCTCACCATTGGCTAGAAATGATTGGTAAGTTACCAAGCTTAAGAGAAGTGAGCCTTGAAGTTTGTGGTCTTTCTGATGATAGTATCATTCCATTGACTCCATCAAAATGGAATTTTTCTGATTCCGTTTCTATCTTTGATCTCTCATACAATAGCTTCACTTCATCCATTATATTCCAATGGTTGTCAAATGTGAGTTCAAACCTTGTTGAGCTTGATATTAGCAATAACCTCTTAGGAGGTGTCATTCCATATGAGTTTGGTAAAAAAATGACCTCTCTTGAGTTGCTAGACCTCTCCGAAAACAAGCTCGTCGATGGCGGGATACCGAATTCCTTTAGGGATATATGTACCCTACAATCATTAACCTTGACCTATAACCTTTTGAGTGAAGAACTACCAAATATTCTTGAAAATCTATCAGGTTGTGCTAGTCACTCTTTGCTGAATTTAGACCTAAGTTGGAACCAAATCACTGGTTCACTTTCTGATCTTTCAATATTCACATCTTTAAAGACATTAGTCCTCTCCCAAAATCGCTTAAACGGGTCAATTCCTGACGATATCCGATTCCCATCTCGGCTAGTGACTCTGTCCATGCCTTCCAACACCTTGAAAGGTGTCATCACTGAGTCACATTTTGCTAACATGTCCAGCTTAAAGACTTTAGACCTTTCCTACAACTCATTGTCTTTGAAATTCCAAAAGAATTGGATCCCCATGTTTCAATTGGATAAGATATATCTAAGATCCTGCAAGTTAGGTCCTGAGTTCCCAAAATGGCTACAGACTCAGACTAACTTCTCTGTTCTTGAAATATCCAATGCTGGAATTTCTGATGTGACTCCTCAATGGTTTTGGGGTCTATTGTCACCAAACCTTTTATGGTTGAATGTTTCTTACAACAATTTATGGGGTACAATCCCAAATTCCCCAGTAACTTTCATGGGATCTCCTGATATATCTTTGGCTTTCAATCAATTTGAAGGC
This sequence comes from Chamaecrista fasciculata, assembly GCA_003254925.1. Classification (NCBI taxonomy): domain Eukaryota; kingdom Viridiplantae; phylum Streptophyta; class Magnoliopsida; order Fabales; family Fabaceae; genus Chamaecrista; species Chamaecrista fasciculata. The sequence continues at coordinate 20,638 of QANZ01012240.1, forward strand.
TCGATTCCATCGTTTCTGCGCAGTGCATCGATTGTTGACCTCTCCAACAACAAATTCTCAGAATTTCTCACATTCACATGTGACAACACTTCAGCTGAAACACTAGCCATGTTAGATTTTTCAAGCAATAATCTATCAAGCGAAATTCCTGATTGTTGGGGCAATTTGACATCATTGATCTATCTTGATTTGAGCAACAACAAATTATCAGGAAGAATCCCTCCTTCCATTGGATCATTACTTGGGCTTCAAGCTTTCATAATCAGAAACAACAGCTTAACAGGTGATTTGCCTCTCACTTTGAAAAATTGCACAAGCTTGAAAATGCTTGATGTGGGAGAAAACAGATTGTCAGGACCAATTCCTTCATGGATAGGAGATCAACTTCAACAACTTCTAATGTTAAGCTTACGAAAGAATCGTTTCTCGGGAAGCTTACCGTTTCATTTGTGTTATTTGACAAGCATTCAGCTACTGGATTTCTCATTGAACAATCTTTCTGGGAACATATTCAAATGCTTGAAGAACTTCACTGCATTGGCTCAAGAGAGTTCATCATCATCAACAAATTTGGCTAGTCCTTATATATCAAGTGGAGGATCAACAGCTTTCTATCAGTATGATTTGAATGCATTGCTCACATGGAAAGGCACACAACAATTGTTCAAGAATAGCAAGTTACTCAAAAGCATTGATCTTTCAAGCAATCAACTTGTGGGTGTGATTCCAATGGAACTAGGGGATTTAGTTGAATTGGTTTCTTTAAACTTATCAAGAAACAATCTGACAGGAAAAATTCCTGATGTAATAGGATCACTAGTGTCATTGGAGTTTCTTGACTTGTCAAGAAACAATCTATATGGTTCGATTCCTTCGAGCCTCGCTCAGATTGATCGTCTCTCTATGTTGGATTTGTCACACAACAATCTATCCGGGAAAATCCCGATTAGCACGCAGTTGCAGAGTTTTAATGCATCGAGTTACGAAGAGAATCTTGATTTATGTGGGAAACCACTTGAGAGATTGTGTGATGATGAGAAGGAAACACCTCAAGAACAAGGTCATGACTTGCAAGAACATGATGGGGATAAGTTTTTGTCTGATGGATTTTATTGGAGTATGGCAGTGGGATTTGTAATGGGATTTTGGGGAATATTTGGCTCTATTCTTCTCAAACGTTCATGGAGATATGCTTACTTCAGGTTCTTGAACAATTTGGTGAACAAAATTTGTGTTAAGGTAACATTGGATGCAGCTGAATATCGAAGGAGACTCAATCGATAACAGAATTATAATAGTATTTGCCTATTTGTTGGTCTCTCCCATTTTGAATTCTTTGCTATTTCTTGTATTAATATAGCTACTTTATGAATATATATATACACACAAGATGCTTTGCGTGCCCGTTAATATATTACTAGATGCTTTACTTGCCCGTTTTAACTTTTAAATTATAAAAAAAAAATTAGAATTAAATAAGAAGTTACAAATATTTATTTTATTTTATTTTTAAATAATAAAAATTGATTTCAAAAAGATTAGAATTAAATAAAAAGTTACAAATATTTTTTATTTTATTTTTAAATAATAAAAATTGATTTCATAACAACATTGGTCATCTATGATAAAAATTGCAATGAAAAAAAATGTAAGACTATGTAAATGATTTATCAGCAGAAGGATTTATTTATTAAATGTAAAAACTTTGATGACCAAAATTCAAGTAAGATTTATAATTTCTTGCAAGGTATTGTGGTTACAAAATTCTTCTGGTTAATTTAATTTGTATTATATTTTTTTAATATATTTATTTGAGGAGTGATGAACGTGGGTTAAAATTTTTTTATTCTTTTATTTAAGGCCAAAGTCCTATTTTGGTCCCCCAGTTATGCTCCTTGTTCCAAATAGGTTCCCCAGTTATTTTTTGTTCCATATTAGTCCCCCAGTTATGCAAAACTTGAAAAAGTTGGTCCCTCTAACGTTTTCTATCCATTTTTCCGTTAAAAAAAGAGGAAAAATAAACTTTCATCCCCAAAAGTTTTATTTTCTTATATTAAGGTCCTTTTCTTTTTATAATAGAATCAAAACGTAAGAAAAGAAAGTAAATTAAGATTTTAAGTGAATTTACCCAAAAAATACAAAATCTCTCTCTCTCTCTCTCTCTCTCTCTCTTTCGCCCCCTTGAGATCGTCGTTTAGAAGCACCCGCTTCGCCCTCCCGTCGAATTCATCCACCTTGAACATCTTGCCCGTAGTGGATTGCACCACCAGAAGATACCCCTTGCTGACGTAAGCAATCCCGGTCAGCCCGGCGGTGGTGGTGGCGATATCCGCCGTCGTGTATTGCGGCGATTTCGAGAAGATGGAGGTGTGGCTTTTGTGGTCGATTTTCCAGATGCAGTTTCCGGCAGAGTTTGTCACAAAGGCGTTGCCTTTGTAATCAACCGCGACGCCGTGAGCGATGGCGGCGGCGTCGTTATCGGAGAGGAGGGAGAGGAAGAGGCGTTGACCAGAGCGAAGGTCGTAGGCGGCAAGGGCGTTGAACAGCGGGAGAGGCTGACGGGCGTGGATGACGGCGAGGAGGCGTTTGTTGAGGGAATCGACGGCGAGGCCAGAAACGGTGATGTTTTCGGGGAGGGAAGGGTCGGANTGGGGATGAAAGTTTATTTTTCCTCTTTTTTTAACGGAAAAATGGATGGAAAACGTTAGAGGGACCAACTTTTTCAAGTTTTGCATAACTGGGGGACCAATATGGAACAAAAAAATAACCGGGGGACCTATTTGGAACAAAGAGCATAACTGAGGGACCAAAATAGGACTTTGGCCTTTATTTAATATAATAGACGTGGGTTGACGTGGGTGTGGGTGTAAAAATTAAATTGATTTTTGTAATATTTAAATTATATAATTTTGAACAACTATAAAGCTCCTTAGACTTGTAATATAGTATAGATGAGTTGTTTCATGTGAGTCTATGATAGTAGGTACAAGATATGAATGAACACAAGTATTTGTATTTTGTTGTAAAAGAACTGGAAATAATTCTTGATATTTTGCTAGCTAATGGCATACTATAATCCCTTTTCGCTAATAAATTCATAATTAAATTTGTAACAAAAATTTCATCCAACAGTAAAAATTTAATTTGTTTCGAATTATTACAAATTATTTCTATAAAAATCATCTTTTTTATAACACCAAATTATTAATATATCTCTATAAAAATATCTATAATTATCAATATTTGAATATACATTCAAATATATATATAGAAGATATTTTAATCATTTTTCATTACCCCTTATTTATTATATCTACAACAATATCTCTCTATCATATTATTTTTCATTTAGTTTATTTTCTACATTTTCTCTTTATACCTATAATCTTTATAATGTGATTTTGTCTTGTTTCAGTCCTTATTTCTAACCTAGACAGTTAAGAATGAATTTTTTTTGGTTAAAGGGTCAATTTGGTCCTAAATATATGTCCTAATGTTCATTTTGGTCCATTATGTTTCAAAATGTTCAAATTGGTCCTAAATGTTTGCAAAATGTTTTATTTTGGTCCCAACTATTGAATATGGCTTGTTTCAAGTTCAAACATGACAAGTTTAGAACTATGTATTGTTCTCGAATAGTACTTTCTCTATCTAGTTGAAGTCGTCAGCAAATGACGTCAAATCGGTCCTAAAAGTAGACATTTCGTTTTGTGGCCAAACAAGCAAAGTTTATATTTCTCTCGTTTTAAATTCGAATGCGACGAGTTCAGAGCTACTAGTTCCTCTTAAAAAGTACTTTGAAATTGAAATGAAAGACGAGAGAAATATGACCAAATTCAATAGTTTAAGACCAAAATGAAATATTTTATCAATATTTAGGACCAAAATGAATCATTTTGCCAACATTTAGGACCAATTTGAACATTTTGAAACATAATGGACCAAAATGAACATTGGGGCGTACATTTAGGACAAAAATGAACCTTTGACCTTTTTTTTTTCTTTTTCAACTTACTTATTGTGACACATATGAGAAAAAAAAATATCTAAACTGTCCAAATTCCATACAAACGACAAAAATTAAACGAAATCACATTTTGGAGACAAAAATGAAACAAACATAAAAGCTTGAGGATCAAAACTGAGCAAAACAATAGATTTAGGACCAAAGTAAAACTTAAACCATAATTTTACGACCAAACTAAGATTTTGATCAATTAATTATGAGCAAAAGATTCAAATAATGAGATCTCAAGGGAGATAAAGGATTGGGCAAAAAAAAAAAGGAGATAAAGGAGAAAGAAGACGAAAAAGAGGGTCCATTTGTTGGAGATTGTGCCCTAGGGTCAATCATTTTATTTGATAAATATGTTGTGAACATATTATTAATTTATGGAAGATAAATTAATGTGTTGTCATATGATTTGCATGTTTACTATGATAACGTCCATGATTAATTATGAGAT
>QANZ01012243.1:0-17183 GCA_003254925.1 Chamaecrista fasciculata
GCTATGTCAGGTAAACCAACTTCTGAGATGACATAACTTGATAACATCAACATCATTGCTTTCCTTCTTGGAACTGCAAAAGCTTTGATCTGATTATACATTAGCAACGACAGTATAATTTCTAAACACGTAATATGAAAATGAAGTTAAAAGAGAAACACAACACATGTTCAAATCCAACATAAGAAGTGACCTAAGATTCAGCTTCTACCATTTCTCCATCTTGTGAAACTAACATCGAAAAATCCTAATGCCCCACAATTTTTAACCCAATGTTACAAAAACAGGGTCGAAAATTTCAATTGTGAGAAGGATAAGACAAAAGGAAACAAGATGAGCAGCATATATGTAAAGAGAAGAGAAAATTTGAAGGATGGAAGTTGGATTAGGATTACCGATTGAGAAGTGGGAGAAACGGAGAAGGTGGAGCAGCGAACGGAGTGGAAGGAGGAAGCGGGAAATTGAAGTGACGTCATCTTGGTGAAGGAGGAAGGAAGCAGGATTGGTGAGGATAGGGAAGGTAGAATCGTAGCCATTGTTGCAGAAAATAGCACCCACAAAACAAACCGACTTGGAGAGACCAATAAGGCCCGGATCCTATGCGGCCGAATCTACGATAGACAGTTGCCATATACATCATTAGAGATGACAATTTGGGTGGGTATTTAGGATGCTCGTCCGAATCCACAAGTAAAAAATATCCGATATCCATCGAATACGGAATATTGGATAGAGTATGGGTATTGAAAAATAAAAAATCAATTATCGGTATCCGCCTGAAATGAACGGATAGTTAAGGTATCCAGTATACGATACCCTATAATATAAGTATTTTATTATATTTTATATATTTTTTATTATATTTTTAATTAATTTATTTTAATTAACGAATATTGGGTATCGGATATTGGATATATCCAATTTTTGAATTATGATATCCTATCCTATATCCATTATTTTCAGATATTTTGGATAGTTAAGGTACCCGTCGGATACCGAATATCAAATAAGATAGGATACAGATATTGGAAAAATCAACGGTTACGAATAATAATAAAATTTCGGATATCCTCTATCCCTAATCATTAGAAATGAACCATCAAATTAGAAAATTGATGAAACGTCCATGTGTCAGTGTGACATTTAAAATATTAATGTTATAGAAAGCATATATTAATCTTAGTACTATATTAGTAATTTAGGGTTTGTTTGGGGAGAGCTTAATTATAATCTCATCTCATTCAATCATCATCTCATCCTAGGATTGGATGAACAGTACTGGTTTGGTGTTTTTTGGAACCTTCATCTCATCTCATTCACATCATCATCTCATTCACAACATCATCTCATTTTTTCTTACAATTACTAATCTATCCCTACTTATACACCTATAATTACCTATACTTTAATACAAATATAAAAAAAAAAGAATTAGACAAAATAGTAATTTTACATACCCTCATTTATTACACTTATAATTTTCTCAGTCCATCTATCATTTCTCATCATTTTTTTTCTCTTTTCCACTCACACACACCTCTCTCTCTCTCTCTCTCACACACTTTTTCTTTCTCTCTCTCTTTCACACACCCACACTCACACTCTTATATATATATATATATATATATATTAATTTATATATATATAAATNTTCTTTAAATAAATTAAAAACACAATTCTTGTATTTTCAATCTTTAGTTATAATTCAATTTTTTTTATCAATTTTATCAATAGTAGAGAATATAAGTAAAAGATAAGATTGACAAAAATGTGAAATATTAAGAGTAAAATTAAATAGATGTAAAAGACTGATCAAATTTTTTGTTAAAAAAATAAAATGAAAAGACAATCATAAAATAAAATGATCATGGTAGAAAGTCACAAACATTTATTTAACCTAGTATGAGAGAAACGCACAGTCATTAAGCAAAGTTTTTGGCACATTTCTGGCGGGAAATTCATTTTTGGGTGTCGTCACTGAATGAGATTATTTCGTTGGGGCCATCAAAAGATAATATAATTACAAAACAATTTTACATCAAAAGACAAAAACAAAAATACAAAAGAATGGAAGTAATTTGTTAGGTGGAACTTAATTGCTATATTATGAATTAATTACTACGTTCATTCAATTTGCTGTGGAGGAATTGTACCATGTATCTTGGAAACACACAGAATATTTTCTTTATATTGGAAAAGATATTGTTGAATTAATTACTAATCAAGTCCCCAAATCGTGGATATTCGATTTGTTTGGGTGGACATGATCTTTGATTTTAATATTTTTTTAGGGACCAAATACAAAAGAGTTAAAGGGTTAATTTGGTCCTAAATGTTTGTTCTAATGTTCATTTTGGTCCACCATTAATCATTTTGCTAACATTTAGGACCAATTTCAACATTTAAAAAAATAATGGACCAAAATGAATATTATGCCATACATTTAGGACCAAAATGAACCTTTCACCACACATTTTATTAGAATTTAGTGTTGTTTTATAATTTGCTATTTGGTCCTCAAACTATTATTTGTTATTTTTTTGTCGTTCAATTTCATAAATAGACCCCATTATTAATGATCTACAAGGCTCCAGTTATTTTTTACACATGTTAGAGATTGATTAATTGGAACAGTTCGAATTTATGGACCAAATTGTATGTCAAAAAATAATTCCAATATTATTTTCATTTTGGCCCATAATCTCATCCACTTGGATTTGGATTGACCTCTAACCCTCAATCCAAAATTTTCTCATCCTCACAATTTCCAATACCATATCACACTTCCCAATATCATCTCATCTCAATATTATTTCAATCGAAACACAACCAAACACCTATCATCTCATCTCATCTCATTATTTCCTACCATTTTTACCCCTATACAAATTACAAAAATCCATCAACTTATTTCTACCAACCATAATCATTACATACCCTTTTATATAATTTCACACCCTATTTAACATCATTATCACTAAAATCACTCAAACACCAATACATCATCTCATCTCATCCAATTAAAAAATAATCTCATCCCATCCATTTGGATGAGATTGGATTAAAATTAACTGGCTCCCAAACAAACCCTTAATAATTTTGTCTATGGATGCTAACTCTTGAGTCATGATAATCTTATGCTTCACACCATATTTAGCAAAGAGTTTGTCAAAGCGTTTGTTGCAAAATAGGGTATCTCTATCACACCATATTTACTCATTATTTATTTATTTATAAATGCTATTTTTTATACTATATATCCCAATTTTAATTTTTAAATTGATGTTAATTAAATATCTCAAAAAATAAATAAATTACTAAATAAATTAAAGTCAAAAGTCAATCAACAATAATAAATTACTAAAATATCTCAAAAAATAAATAAATTAAAGTCAAAAGTCAATAAACAATAGTAAATTACTAAAATATTTTTAAGGAATTTAATTTAACCCAAGGTTTTTAAAACCAGACCGGCTATTGAACCGGCTGAAGTAATGGTTGAAGATTCAATAGTTCGACCGCGGTTGAACCGTTAATAAATAAATAAATTAAAAATAATATATTTAAATTAAAATAACAAAAATATATTAATAAATATTAAAAATCTATAATGAATTCTTTAAATTTAAATTTTAAACTGATGTTACAAATGGTTTTCTTGAGAGTTGAGAGAGTAAAATGAATATTTTCACGAATTTTAAAGAGGTGGGGGAGAGACGCTGATGGTGGCGGTGGAGTTGGAGGAAGAAGAAGAAGAATAAAAAGAAGAAAAGGAGGCCACTGTGTCAAGGTTGAGCAATGGTCAAGTTCGAGCGGGTTCAGGTGGGTTGATTGGGTGGGGTAGGATTGGCTTGACTTTTTGCAACCCAAACCAGACCGATAACCCATACAACCCGATGATATCGAGTTGATTGGGTTCGGGTGGGTTGAGTCTGGTTGAAAATTAATTTTAAACAATTATAAATTTAAATTGATAAAAATATATAAATATTTATTCACATAATATATATTGTATAACTTTTACTCAATTATTTTATAATGTATAACTCATCATCTTTTTAATTAATTTTTACTAAACATATTATTATATGAATAGTTTTTATACTAAAACTTTGTTATTGTTTGTAATTAAATTAAATATGATTTTACTTTAACTTTATAAATAATAATAATATTTGAATAAACAAAGAATACATACTATTATTCATTTTTATTATTTTATAATAGAAAATTTTTTATTAATTNATGAAAACCAGTTTTTTCTCTTTTTTTTTTGGGTAAATTCCACTTTAGTGCCCTGTTCTATGGACCAATTCCACTTTGGTACCCTGTTCTTTCAAAAGTGACACTTTGGTACCCTGTTTTTTTTCAAAAATATCATTTTGGTACCCTGGTCTTTCAAAAGTGACATTTTGGTACCATGTTCTTTGGACCAAGTGACACTTTGATACCCTGTTCTTTCACAATTTGTTACCCTATTCTATCTTTTTTAGGGCACCAAAGTGTCACTTGGTCTAAAGAACAGAGTACCAAAATGTCACTTCTGAAAGAACAGGGTACCAAAATGACATTTTTGAAAGAACAGGGTACCAAAGTGTCACTTTTGAAAGAACAGGGTACCAAAGTGGAATTGGTCTATAAAACAGGGTACCAAAGTGAAATTTATCCTTTTCTTTTAAACGGAAAAAATGAATGAAAAATGCTGAGGGACTAACGATAAAACGTTTTGAAAACTTGAGGGACAAAAACGAAACGTAAAAAAAGATGAGGGACCAAAACGGAACTTTGAGCAATCCTGATGGACCAAAACAGAACGAAAAAAAATGAGAGACCACAACAGAACTTTGCTCAAGGCTGAGGGACCAAAATAGGACTTTGACCATCTTAAAATAAACATTTGAGTTTCCATTTATTTAAATGGGCCAGTTTTTGTTTTTATACAGTAATGGGCTAAATTAAATTTGGATGTCCTTTTTTTTTGATAAGCGATAAGTCCATTTTGAACAACACAGCCTTGTTCACATGGCATGATTGGAAATGTTTGGGCAATCACATGCCACAAGCTCAACTTTTCCATACAATCATTTTTTTTTAATTTTATTTTTATAAAATAAATTTATTATATTAAAAACTCAAATTTCAAATATTATATTCATAAATCATAATCCATTTTCTTTTGGGGAGCGTAAATAACTCTTATCCAAAAATAAAAGGTTAAAGGGTCATTTTGATCCTAAATGTATATTCTAATGTTCATTTGGGTCTTTTATGTTTCAAAATATTCAAAATAGTTCTAAAAGTTGGCAAAATATTTTATTTTGGTCCCAAAATATTGAATACGATCATATTTTTCTCGTTTTATGTTCGAACATACGAGTTAAGAACTACGTACTCTTCTCAAAAAGTACTCATTCTATTCAATTGGGGTCGTTAGACAAACAAGGTCAAATTGGTCGCGAAAGAAGACCTCTCGTTTCACGGTTAAACAAGTAAAATTTATCATATATTTCTCGTTTCAAGTTCAAATGCGATGAATTCAGAGCTAGGAGTTACTCTTAACAAGTTCTTTGAACTTGAAATGAGAGATGAGATAAATATGAGTAAATTCAATAGTTTGGGACCAAAATGAAATATTTTGTCAACATTTAGGACCAATTTGAATATTTTGAATCATAACGGACCAAACCGAATAGTAAAACATACATTTAGGACCAAAATGATCCTTTGACCAAAATAAAAATAGGTCAAAATCTCATACTGGTACTAAATGTATGGGGACAAATTTCAAATTGATCATAAATGGTCATTTTTTTCATACTTGTCTGACATGTTTTCATAATTTTTCAAATTGGTCGCATACCTATTTCCAAGACGCAATTTGATTTTATTTATTAATGATCTTAATTCTCAACAGAGTAGAAAAATAACTGAGTTAAAAGCATAGTTTTAACGTGGTCGTAGTTATTTTTATAACTACGTTGTTTTTATAACTAAGGTTAAATTGAAAGACATATGACCAACTTTGTTTATTTGTTTATAAAATAACACTTTTTCAGATCCAATTTAACCTTATTTGTTGACGGTTCCGGAAGCAAAAATGAGAATGGGCAAAAGTAATAATTAGGGTTTCTGGTTGGAGAGATTCGTAGGAAACTATGAAAGTTAATGGACTATGTACCTTGAATCTGTAACATCACTTCTTGCCTAACAGCTTAGTCAAATGTGATGAATATAATAGTGTGATGAGACTGATGCTGATAGTGTTATTCATTTTGTTGAGTAATCGCATTTAAAGCCATTGTTCTATTCATTTGGGCTCTGTAATTCCATAATCATATCCAAGATCATCGGTTTTTGATACATTGCCTGCTAAATAAATTGATGTGGCTTATCATGAATTTTAAAAGGACAAAATGTATTTTGGTCCCATATTTTTTATTTAGAACTTAATTTGATTTTGTATCAGTTTTTTACAATTTCAGTCCCATATCTTTTGCTCATGTTTCACTTTGGTCTTGTATCTTTTTTTGTTATATTTTTTTGTCTCATATCCTTTGGTCAGGTTGTAAACTTGATCTCATATCTTTTAGTCAGTTACATAATTAATCTTATATATTTGCAAAAGATTCCACATTGTGAGATTAACAATGGTGGAATGTTTTGCAAAAATATGAGACCAAATATGCGACAAAAAATATATAAGATTAATTTTGCACCTAACCAAAAGATCTGGGATAAAAAGTACAACAAAAAAATATACGAAACGAAATTGAGACACGAGCTAAAAATAAAGGACCAAAAATGTACTTTAACCATTTCAACTAATGAGAATTGAGTCTAATAATAATAAAAAAACTAGTATCTTACAATTACAATGAGGTAAATTGGTATTCGGATTTTGATTGAAAAAGGTACACATACATTTATACTCGATAAATTTCAAGATTACTTCAATTCAGAGATACTTGAAGAAAATCAAAAAATGAATGGGGGAGTCTAAAATGCAACAAGTTGTAGGAAAAAAATTATTTGTTGATATTTCAATTTGTCTTAAAATTAAGATTCTTACTCAGTTCTCTAAATATTAAAGATACATTTTTAATCTCTATTTTTTTCTAAAAAATCATGGATTATTTAGTTTCTAAAACATTATATTCAGTAATTGATGATTACAATAAAATTAGAAATTAAAAAAAATATTTCTAATATTGAGAGAGTAAAATGGATTAACTTTTGTTAACGAGGACTTTATTTTTAAGATATGTATTTTATGCATATCCAAAAGCATTCCCTGTTTAAGGAATTCAAACTATGACAGACCCTTCTGTTTTTTTTTTTAAAGTGAAAGGAGATTCCAATGATCATTAGATAGCGAAGATTTTTTTTTTCTCTTCATGAATTATGTAAATTCATGAGTATTTTATCAGGTAGTTTAATATTTAAAAAGAACTAAATACTCATTTATTTATATTATTATATATATATATCTATACTATATTATATGTGTGAGAGGTATTTTGATTGGTCAAAATTAATTTTATTTTGAAATATTAAAAGAGAAAAAAATAGTGGAGAGAGTTAAATAACTTACCACTACTATAATAACTACAAAAAAAAAAAATGAAACTTATATATATATATATATATATATATATATTTGAACTTACACCAGACTCTTAAAATTACATATTAATAAGATATAAATTATAAAGAATATAAAAATATATGAGAGAAAATAAGTTTTCGTTATCCTTCATTATTTTGAAATATAAAATAAAATCAAAAACAAAAATTTTCCGTCTTTTTTTAATAATATAATGGCTAAAGTGCACTTTTGGTCCCATAACTTTGGCAAAGGTTTTCCATAACTTTTTTTGTTGCAATTTTGGTCCCGTAATTTTGGCGAAGGTCTCAATTTGGTCTCATAACTTTGTTGATTGCAATTCTGGTCCCATAACTTCTGAAAACGTCCCACCGTTGATTCCAAGTTGATTTCCATCTATCCCATAACTTCACCCATATTTGCCACGTCATCATCCAACTCACTATGTCAGATCATTTTTAACAGTAGATAATGAATAGAAAACAGCTTGAGACCAACGGTAAGACGTTTTCAAAAGTTATGGGACCAAAATTGCAACAAAAAAAGTTATGGGACCGAATTGAGACCTTTGCCAAAGTTATAGTACTAAAATTGCAACAAAAAAAGTTATGGGACCAAATTGAAACCTTTGCCAAAGTTATGGAACCAAAAGTGCACTTTAGCCTAATATAATTTTATTTTATACGTTCAAAATTTAAATATAATATCAGTATCTATCCTACTTATATAGAAAGCTCACTAATCACTATGTATACAAATAAATAACTAGTTAACTACAAAGTTTTCATCATGGAGTGTCATGCAAGTAGTTAGTATATGACTATAAAGTTTTGAATTCTAGACTGTACGAATATAATAAGCTTTGTTATGATAGGGATGACAACCGATAGGATACTCGGTGATTTTGTCACTATTTGTATATGTATTCGTTCATCTCATTTAATATCTATATCCTATTATACAATAAATTAATATTCGTATCTGTCCTCTATCCGATATCTGGTACCCGACGAGTACCCGAAATACCCGAAATTAAATATCCAAAAAAATAAAAATATAGGATAAAATATCTTATTTTATAAATTGGATATATCATGTATTTAATATCCAATACCCACTAACTAAAATAAATAAATGAAATTATGATTTATTTATATTTTAAAGGGTAAATTACAAAAAACGAACCTGTGGTTTGGCCCGATCTCACATCACTGCGATGTGGTTTAAAACATCTCACTTTGGGTACCTGAGATACGTGCCGTTTAGCAACTAGGGTACATGTGTTTTTTTTTCCGTTAATTTTAATAGAAAATGTTGACGTGGTACAATCTTAGCCATCGATTTCCAAATATCTTAGTTGTCGATTTCTATTGCATCTTAACCGTTGGTTTCTCTTGCATCTTAGTCGTTGATTTCCACTCAAAGGTTAAAATCTCATTTTTTGGTTTTCAAACTATGGAATAAGTTTCATTTTGGCCATAGAAGCTATTTTTTATTTCATTTTTGTCCTCAAACTTTCACATTTTTTTTGTTTTGATCTCCAAAATGTGATTTTATTGCAATTTTTACCGTTATTCTTAGTTCAACCACAAATTTATCTCCAATTTATAATTGATCTCCAAAATGTAATTTTATCACTGGCCCATTCTTATCTCATTATTCCCAACTTCCCCCTCTTTTTCATCATTTTCATTCATTTTAGTCTTGAATCATCAAAATAAATTGTAATGTGTCCTAAAACTCTTCCAAACATTCCAATTTAGTCCTTAATCCAATAATCTTTCAAGGACTAAATTGAAATAAAAAAAAATATTATCATTAAAACTCACTCCTCCAAAAATGGCATTGGAGCAAGTAATTTACCGAAAATCATATCAGTAAGAACATGTTTATACTGCTGAAAATCGCAAAACACAAACCGGAGTTTTAGGGTTCAAATTGCCAACTTTGATCCTTCGACTCGACACCATTTCGTGCTTGTTTTCTGAAATTTGTTTATGGGTTTTTTTTTATCGTCACATTATGAACATTCAACACATACAAATTTCTGGATTGATGCCTGTTTATGGTGAAACTAGAAAACCCCTAGAGTAGCGTTTTTCAAAAATTTCAGACCACGATTCGACTTTATTTGAGTTAGTTTTGACAAAAGAGCATATGGGGTTTCATTTTCGGCACCTCTAGAATATTTGCCCTCAAGAGATTGTTGAAAACTAGCTCCCCATGTCCAGATTCGAAAATGGCTAGGGTTTGAAAAATTAGGGTTCTTAGTTTTGGAGAGAGAGAGAGAGAGAGAGAGAAATAAATGAAAATGGCCAGTTTAGGACCAAAATGAAACTTATCCTATAGTTCGTGGACCAAAATTTGATTTTTCACTAAGTCACATGTCTATTCCGTCTAATTTCTAACGAAAAAAAAAGTTCAAATACTTAACGTAGGTAACGTCAAAACACACAGGTATCCAAAGTGAGACCCACACAGTAGTGATGTGAAATCGGGTCAAACCACAGGTACGTTATTTACCCTATTTTAAATCTTTTGAAAAGAATTAAATATAAAATAACTAAAAAATGATTATTTAAAAAATATATATAAATAAATAATTAAACTTAAATAAGTATATATATAATATTAAATTGAATGTAAAATATAAAAATTAAGTAAGTAATAGAATATCGGATATCATGTACCCTAACTATCCATTCAATTCGGACAAAAGGAAGTTTTTCATAAGTAATATCTGTATCCACCCAATATTCGAAAAATATTTAATTTTCACTATCCGTACGACGAATACCAGATAGTCTTTTCATACAGATATGAACGGGTACCCTGATTACCCTAAAGAATTGCAATCCCTAGTTATGAGACTCTTGCACCATATTGAAATGTACAATGTGAGTCGAATCCAAATTAATTGAAACAAAGTTGCATATAGCAAATGGTAAAAAAAAGAGGGATAAATTACAAGGAAGGTCCATGTGGTTTAGGGTAATTAGAGATCGTGTCCCTATGGTTCAAAAAGTGCCAAAATCGGACTTGAGGTTTACTCTATTAGCAGAAAGGGTCTTTGTGGTATATTTTCATATAAAACATTACGGATCCTAGCGCATTAATAAAGATTTCACCCATTCTTTCAAAATTTTATTTCATTCAGGTCCTTCATTCATCTCAGAACAGTCCAGAAAGTTTATCATTATTATTAAACAGGTCTTGAAATCTGCAAAAAAAAAAAAAGATATTCTAAGTTTTTAATCTTCATTTTCATTTTCCGCCAATAATTATCAAAATTCCAAGAAGAAGGAGAAGAAGAAGAAGATGAAGGAGTTCAATTGGGGATTTGGATAGTTATTGGGGATAATGAAAATGAAGGTTATAAACTTATAATTTAACTTTTCTTTTGCAAGTTTCAGGACTTGTTTAATAAGGATAAACTTTCTGAACTATTCTGAGATGAATCAGGGACTTGAATAAAAGAAAATCTTGAAAGAAGTGGTGAAATCTTGATACAAACTTTGAGACCTGTAAAGTTTTAGACGGAAATATATTAAATAGGGACCCTTTCTACTAACATAGTAAACCTCAAACCCGATTTTAGCACTTTTTAAACTACAGGACCCAATCTCTAATTATCTCAAATTGTACGGACCTTTATTCTAATTTACCCAAAAAAAAATAGTCAATATATGGCATCTACCTTATAAGAGCCAAAAACGGCAATTCTCATAAATACCACACAGAAGCTACGGCGAATAGTCAAAAGGCTCAATTATTGGCATAAAAACGAAAGTGGTCATGCACCCTTGTTCCCTTGCAAGAAGGATGGCGTCTTCAACTTTGCTTTATGTAAATAATTATACGCATTCCTTTGAAAATAAAGCCTAATACCACACTATACAAATAATTATATGCATCCCTTTTGAGAATAAAGCCAAAGTATTAATTTGGTTTATGTCATCATGAGGTGAGAAGAATGGTTAAAGACTCGAAAACAGCTTGATTAAAAATACTGTATTAAAATTATTGAATTTTGGATTCCAAATAATTGTCCATAAGGTAGTTCGGTCTGGTTATGGGTGTTTCTGTTGCAAAGATCACGAAAAGACAAAGAGAACAGTATCAGAATGGTCTCAATCGGCAGTTAAACGCGCTTGCGACTGCACGCACTGTCCGAAGTTAGTGTTGTGATAAGAGTTTTATGGTAACTGTGTTAAGAGATGAAAACTATAAAGTTGGATTAGTATAAATCTAACCTTGAGTTCACGGTTGAGAGGCAGTTTCCGGTGGATTGAAGTCGTCGGATCCTGCAAGCAAGAATGCACAGGGGGTTCCCTGCGATTCTCCTCCGATGCTTAAGTTAGAGAGAGAATAATGGAGAGTTGAAATTTTGTAGAGAGAGAATTGTTACCTTAGAAAAGGCTCCCTTTTTCCTTTTATCCTCCTTCCCTTTTGTCCCATGTTCGTACGAGGTCTCTCTGAGACGTTAGGGGTGTTCTCGGGATGTGTAAGGAAAAAAGGGGATTGGTGTAGCTTTCTGCTTTTTGATGTGACAGCTATCACTGCCAGGGTACGGTGGGATGTCCAACCTTCCCTCCTGGTTGTCAGTGATAGCCAAGAGTGCTTTTCATTGTTTGGTCTGCGCGCAGGGGGCGTTTTGGTCCTTTTGCGTGTCCTTCTTGTCCTGTCACGTGCTTTCAGGGATCTTTGCATTTAATGCCGATATCTTGGCATTAAATGCTTGAGTGGGAGGGAACCTGCTTGGGTTGCTTCCTCGCCGGGTATCTATTGTGTTCTTGATATTAATTCCGAGGAGCGATTCCGAGGAGTGTATATCACTAGTCCCTCCGAAAGGTCCGAGGGGGTGTCCGCGCCGTCGGCTTCCGAGGGGTGATTCCGAGGAGCGATTCCGAGGAGTGTATATCAAGAGAAATTTAAGCCTACATCAGATAATTTTAATTTCTTTGCTCTCTCCTTTTCTTATAAATAAGTGTATTCTCTCACCATTCAAATTACTCATTTCGTACATCCAAGTTTGTATGTGTGACCAGGTTTCCACGTAGGTATTTTAAACCGACTCTCCACATTTGTCCGAAACCTTATAAATTTCTAGTTGGGTCTAAAAATTCCTGACCACAAGTCTGCATTTGTAAACCAAATTGCAAATTTGAACTAACCCAACTCAAATTAACAATTTGGTTAATTTGATTTGATTCTTACCAATTCATAGATCAACTTAAATCGTTGACCTTTCCTAATTAATAGTTGAATATTATAAAACATTATAATAATAACAATAATAATAAATGGACAACAAAAATTCGAGCTAGTTTCCTAGAAGCTGCGTATGAGAGAAAGTCCTGTAAGCAAATCAAAGGTCAAAAAATTAAAATAATAGAAGTGTATATCAAGTAAATATTATATTACCCATTCTCTTTGGAGGACTTTGAAAACATGAGGAAAGTGGGGTTCAGGGGTGTGTATCTGGACCGTTCAATGAATGCAAGCTTTTGCATATTGTGGTGGTCAAAATCTTAAATTGGTTCCAAATGTATGTAGTAGATTTCAAATTGGTCTTGAATGTTTCATTTGTTTCAGATTATTCTACATACATGTTTCTATAATTTTTTAAATTGGTCCTAAACTAATAAATATGTGATCATATCTATCTTGTTTCAAGTTCTATGCGATAAATACAAAGCTACGAATTGCTTTTGTCAAGTATTTTCTCTACTAAGTTTGGGCTATCATTAAATGAAGCCAAATCGGGTCCCGAAAATGGGTCGTTTAACATTTAAATAAGTAAAGTTAGTCATACCATTTTTTTTTTATTTTAAGTCCGAATGTGAAGAGTTCGAAGCTATGCGTTAATCCTTAAAGATTTCTTTCTTTGGCCAATTGAAACTATTAGCAAATGCGGTCAGATCGCGTCTCAAAATTAGGTTTGGAACTAATTTAAAAAAATTATATAAACATCTAAGTCTAATATGAAACAAATAAAATATTTAAGATCATTTTGAAATTTATCCCATATATTTGGGACCAATTTAAAATTTTGACTCATTATGAGTATGGATAATGATTTCTTGTCAGAATCGAACAAACAACCTACGAAAAAGTTCACTCACACGTACACTCATTTGATTAAAAAAGTCATCATCTAACAAAACTTTGCCAACATGTTTAGTATAAAATTAAATAATTTTCTTTTTGTGAAAAATGATTAATTCTTTTATCGTGAGTTCTCTACTTAAGAGTAAAATGTTAACTACATAATATTTTTCATATTTAAAAGTGAAATTCGAACTCTCACTACTTGATAATTAAATAAATAATATTTATTTATTTATATCTTTACTATGATAATTGAGCAGAGTGATATCTTTCATATTATTTTTCCTATATCATAGTTAGATATATATAAAAAATCTTATAACAGCAATAACCTACCTTGTACAAGTTCATCTTGCTATTTTACCCATTAGAAACATTAACGCACACTAGTACGTATTCTATGAGTACTGTACTGGTAATTAAAAAAATAATATTTGAAGATATAATTGACATCAAAATAATAAAAAAAAAAAATTCATCCTTCACGTCAGATCATTTATCACGTTATTATTTTTTGTTAACGATGTAGATGACTTTAGACCTTAGATTATATTGAGACAAATCTAAAGCTTTAGAGGTGATAATAGACCCAATAATTGAGAGGCCCAAAAGGCAGAGCATGCCCTTGATCCAGTAGGATCCAAGCCAACCAGTAGGATCGCATGGGCGTGAACGCCCCAACACCTCGTCATCAGGTGTGGGCGCCCACAATCGAGAAGATCGTGGACGCCCACACATCAACGAATACGGAAACATTCCCCGAATCATCCAAGGATCAATCAGGATCCACTCGGAGATCCTTTCCTCAATAACGCCTTGGCCATTAAGACACCTTTCGCAGAAAAGGAAATTACGTGGAAGCCAAGGATCACAATCAGATCAGCCAAGATCACAATCAAGCATCCAGGCATTTATGGCATGATCACGCCAGATTGCCCTCAACCAGTATAAAAGGTTAACCCTTCACACTGGGCAAAGGTACGCACTCTGACTAGTCTATTGAGATTACTGTGCTCAACCCTTTACTAACTTAAGCATCAGAGGTGAATCGCAGGGCCACCCATGTGTGTTCATTGACTTGCAGGCGACTTCCGACCCATAGTTGCCTCACCGAACCAGGTAATGACCCCCCGGCCAGAACCAGGTTCATCACTGGCGCCGTCTGTGGGGACTTTCATACAAAGTCTTGTCTAATTTTACATCTTAAATTGCTGGTTTATGTTTTTAATTTTCTTTTCTGCACGGATGAACTCGTAGGATGATTCATGTAAATTTTTCTTTATATGCCTTTTTAACCTGTGTTTTCATTCGAACCAGAAAGAAAAATGACATCGACTCCAGCTAATCAACAAACTCCGGGAGGCTCAGTGACTCAATCCGCACAGGATTCGACGCTTGCTCCTCCGCCTGGATTCCCTACTATTCAGGATGCCCCTGCGCTGCCGAACCCTGCACCAGTGGGGCAAATCTCCATCACAGAAGAGGATAGGATCGCTGCCCTCAAGGCCGACATGCGGATAGAAATGGAAGCGCTCCGCAGAGACATCTGCGACATGGTTATGGGAAAGGGAAAGCAAGTTGCAGAAAATCCTGGAAATAGTGACTCAGAACCTGTTCCCTCAGAGGGAAACCTAGGGAGCCAGGAACAGCAGGCACCCTTGAACTTTCCTCCCCCTACTCAAGTAGTGGGCCCCAGTCAGCCTACTCAGCCTACCCAGCAGCAAGCGTGGTCCGGCGCCTACGCCTACCCACCTCAAGGGTACTATTACCCTCAGGGATACTACCCCTAGCATTACTCTGGATACGGCGTCTACGGTGGATCGAGTGGAGCTTATCAGCCCGTAGGCGCCTATGAACCGGCGTTACCATCAAATGGGTCAGGGCAGGCGAGACTGCCCCCACCAGCGGAAGAAATCCTAGCCCCTCACGTGCAGGCTGCAGAACTTGACAAAAACTTCAAAATGCCCATGAAGTTGACGCCTTACACAGGCGAGAAGGACCCGGATGACCACTTGCTCAGCTTTAAGGCTGCCATGAACATCTCCAACATGGGAGATCACCAAAGGTGCAAACTTTTCCCCATAACTCTAGAAGGACCAGCTCTGGATTGGTTCTCCAAACTTCCTGTAGGCTCAGTCCATTGCTTCAGGGACTTGGAGGACATGTTTAGAAAACGGTTCTCAACCAGCAAGGTATACAAGCAGCCGATGGCGGTCCTGACTGACATCAGGCAGAACAAGGGAGAATCGCTGAGAGATTACTTAGCGAAATTCAGCAAAACTTGCTTGAACATCAAGGAAGTGGATGATAAGATAGATGTTTACTCTTTCCTTGCGGGGATCAGGCCGGGCCACGCCCATAAGGAGCTCACCCATAGAGCCCCCAAATCTGTAGGTGAATTACTCTCAATGGCTGAGGAATTCATAACCAAGGAAGACCTGGATAAAACTCAGCGCGATCGCTTCGCAAGGATAGAGCCAGACGCAAAAAAGCCGCAAAGCAAAAATTCAGAGAGAGCTGGAGAAAGCTCGACGAGAAGAGACCATCACAGGCGTCCCCGATCCCCACCTAGAGGGAAACACACAGTCTATACAGTCCTTTCGGTATCTCAGTCAGAAGTCTTTCGCGAGATCGCCAACACAGATCTCCTTCCAAGACTCCCAGTGTGGATACTAGCAAGTATTGCAGGTATCACAGGGGAGAAGGACACACGACTGATGAGTGCATCACCCTAAAGGATGAGATTGAAAACTTAATCAGGTAGGGACGCCTCCCATCAAAGTTCATAAAGAAGGATGGAAATAAGAGAGCTAGGGATGACAAAAGCGCCTGGGATCAAAAGAAATCCAGAGGTGGATGCGCCGACGACGAAGAGAAGAGAGGCGATCGACGCACACCGCCGAGAGACAATAGACCAACTGGAATTATTCACATGATCTCGGGCGGCATCGAGAAAAACGGGGCAAAGACCCCGCACAAAAGAACAAAGGTGAATCAGTCTATATTGAAAATAGACTACAAAGAGTCCTCCACCGAGGAGAAATGGATCGAACCCATAGTCTTCACTGACGATGAATTGTGGGAGGTCAACCGAGACTACGACGACCCCATGGTAATCACAACTCAAATCGGAAGCTTCACGGTGGAAAGGATCATGGTGGATCAGGGCTTTTCTGCAGACATCATGTACAAGCGATGCTTTGACCAACTGGGCATCCCCATGTCGGACCTGAAAGAACACTATGGAAGCTTGATAGGATTCACAGGAGACCAGATTCCGGCTATTGGAAAGATTGACTTGCGACTCACAGTGGGGGAATACCCAAGAGTGACCAGTAACACCGTAGAATTTCAGGTGGTGCAGGCGCCCTCAGCATAGAATGTCCTCCTTGGATGCCCCTCTTTGAATAAAATGAGAGCGGTAATTGATGGAGATTGTGCCCTAGGGCCAATCATTTTATTTATATGT